>APFE030721425.1:0-40121 GCA_000404065.3 Pinus taeda | reverse complement strand
AGGAAGTTGGTGAACGATGTTAGTTGTTATGGAGAAATATTGGCACTGGTGTGCCTTCATCCTCCCTTAGCACTGGATATTTGGTGTGTAGTATGTTTCCTTTCCTTTTCATCCATGAAGAGAGTCTTCTGGATAAACTAATTGGGTTAGCCTGGTCTGAAGTCGTGGGGATTAGAGGGTCTATGTCCTGTCTTGATAATGCATGCATCGGTTTGGTGGTTAAATTATGCTAATTTGACTGGGCATGCTCCTATATCTACCATGAATGTCACCTGAATATCCTAAAATGCAAGCTAGCTTGAGGAAATTAAATCTTTCTCATTCAATGAAAATATATCTATGTAAGGGAAGAAACAAAGAGTATGCAACAAACAATATGCAACAAACAATGTGAAAAATGCAATTCCATTTTCAATGCAACTGTTCCAATTTCAAAGTACAAACAAAACCGTAAAGGTGAATGCAAATATTTTTCTTTTCAAGTCACTTAATTTTCGAAAATGAAGAAAACTAAGATGAAATTCCAATCACTAATTCAAACAAGATTTTCAAAATGACGACTAGAACACTAATTCATCTAATCACTCAATTCTCAAACAAAATTAGTTTGCAAACAACCTAATGATAGGAAAAAATGAAAATATTTAAACAATTTGTTACAAAAGGTACTAAAACGAAAGAAAACCAAATGGAGGCTTTAGAGGGACCATAAGGCACTTAGAGACTCAAGGAAGAGGCGGTAGAACAAGGTTGATCAAAGAGAAAATCAAAACAAAATAAAACTTATGCTTGAACAGGGGCCAATGCAGGTGTAAAGGAGGCACTAGTGCTATGAAATTCAGGCATAGAAAAGGCTCAGTTGGGGTGCAATGCTTTGTCAGAAGACCAGAGGGTGCATTGGTCTAGGGATGCAAAGTTATGAGATAAGGATTGCAATTAAAACTCAATGAAAGGTATTCCTAGGTTTTTGCTTCACTGAATAAGACAATAAAGGTCTGGAGAAGAGGTAAGACAAGCACAATGGACAAAGAAACCACCAAGGGGGTACATCATTCGCTAGTATGGTCACCAATTTTTTATGTGGAATCTACTACTATGGACATAAGTATATTCCCTAAGCCTGGTGGACTAACCTAGAACAAAAGAAAGACAAAGGGACTAATGCTTTCCTCAAAGTAAATATATAACAGGATGAAGCCTACCTAAACTCTTTCATATGCTTCACTCCTTCCGTGGATTGAATGCTCCAATCCTAGCTCTAATCGCTATTATTAGAACCTGCATAGTCAGATAACAGAAGCCAATGGTCCACATAATCTATGCAGTATCATCTAATCACTTTATTCAATCGATCAACATGGTATTGAAATATATGAAACCATAACATCATATATAGGAAAATAAATAACTCTTTTCATTAATAGAAAAGGAGTGAGTTACAACCAAAAATGGTTGTTGATCTTGTAGAAGAGCTCCTCCCTGTCAACTTGTCATTTCCTTGTCACAAAGTGAACCTCTAGTCACCCTAATGCATGGAAAGATATCTCTCACATCAGCAACATAGGGTAGAATCACTCTCCAAACTCCAACCCCTTGCTTATGGATGGCATTAAATATATAGGCAAAGGAGGTAGTTCATGAATTATTATCCTTTTATCAATCTAGGCTTGAGATCCACTCTTGATGGGAGGATGAGCTCAAGGGATAAGGGATGAAAACTCAAAGGTAGGATAGGATAGGATGCAGGACTTTTATCTGAGGTAAATGATTACAATAGATCCCGGAAGCTTCTGGAAGAGGAAGATTCGAGATTCTTTCTCCTCTTCCCAAATTTCTAGAATCAACGAACCCCCAACACTGAGAAACCTATTGGTGATCAACACAACTAAAAAGTACTAAAACCTGGTATTCAATGTTGGCTAGTAAGAGACCAGGGTGCATTGGTCCTTAAAATGACTGAAACAAGGTGCTGCAAAAATTCAAGGTTTAAAATGAGTCATGCTTAGGGCATTATGCAAGGATGATGAAAAGGAAGTCAAATAATGTTGATTGATCTAATTGAAGGCCTATTGACCATATGTGACAAAATGTCCTATAAAACTTACCTTTAATGTTTTGAGGGTCTTTAGAATTGGTTGGGAAAAGAGGAAAGTTAATGGAGCTCAGGGAGAGTAGGATTAATGCCAACAGGCAATTCAAGACCTGGATGGAGCCTGGTGCTTAAGTAAAGGGCTCCTGAAGGAAAGAATATGATAGTTAGTTGGATTGTTTGGGTCCATTGGGATAAATGGACGGTGGTAGGATAATCATCAGAAAGGTAAAGTAAATGGATTTGAGGAATTATATGCCTTGGCTATATTGGGAACTGTTGTTCTCAATGTTGTGCATGTTGTGCATGGATAAAGGGAGTTTTCTTAACCTAAACCTTATCGTATATGGTAATTGTGTTGTAATCATGATTATGCTAATGTTTACATGTATATATATGTATGTATGTCGTTGTCTGAAAGGGTTTTCAGGGATCGTGATTTTTTTATGCTAGTGTTTACATGTATAGATATAGATATATGCGTGTGTGTGTGTGTGTGTTTTTGTCTAACACGTTCATCAAGAATCATGATTGTTTTATATATATATATATATATTGTTGTCTGATCGGGTCATTAGGGATTATTCTTGTGGAGGAATGATTGCTTATCCAGGTGAATCACATGAAGAGGTTCCTGGTATTATGAGGAATCAAGTGGGAAGAGTAGCCCTAACAGATCTATGAGGTCAATATCATATGGATATGAATTTATATTATGTGATTATATTATGTCTATGTTTATGTTATGGATAGGTAATGTTGAGGAATACATCAACGGAATGAAAGCAGTGTGATATGTAGCATGTTGGGACAAGCATGGATAGTGGGAAGACACTAGAAGCCAGGTTGCATGGTAGAGTCAGTGTGATCTCTCGATGTGCAGTACTATTGTTGTATATATTTTGTACATGTGTTATATGCAGTACATGTTTATATATGTTGTACATGTTTTATATGTAGTACATGTTGTATATATGGTGTTATGTGCATGTTGCATATGTGGTCTTGTGTACATACGGTGTTGTGTGCCTGTTGCATATGCAATAATGTTTACATATAGTGTTGTATGTATGTTGTATGTATGTTGTATGTGTGGTACTATGTACATATAGTGTTGTGTGCATGTTGTATGTGCAATATTGTGTACAACTGGTGATATGTACATGTTGTATATGTGGTTCTGCATACATGTGGTGTGGTGTACACGTTGTACATATAGTGTTGTGTAGATATGGTACTAAGTACATGTTGTACATGCGGTGTTGTGTACATGTGGTGTTATGTACATGTTGTACATGAGGTTTCATGTGCATGTAGTTTGTGTACATGTTGTACATGTGTGTATTGTGTGAGCATGGTGTTGTGTACATGTTGTGAAAGTGGTGCTATGTATATATGGTGTTGTGTACACATTGTGCAGGTGGTGTCATTTACATGTGATGTTGTGTACACATTGCACAAGTGGTATTGTGTACATGTGGTGCTGTGTACACAATGTGCAAGTGGTGTCATGTACATGTGATGTTGTGTAGGTGGTGATGTGTACAGGGGGTATTATGTACATGTGGTATTGTATGTATGTCATACAAGTTGTATTGTGTACATGTGGTATTGTGTGCATGTCGTATAGGTTGTGTTGTGCACATGTGGTGTTGTGTATGTACATTGTGTAGTCATGGTATTTTGACATGTGTATTCGTTATGTTGTACATCAGGTGTAGGCGTACATGCCATGTTGTACACCGATTGTAGGTGTATGTATTGTGTTTTGTTGTACACAGGGTGTAGGTGTATGTGTTGTGTTGTACACTGGGTGTAGGTGTATGTATTGTGTTGTGTTGTACACTAGGTGTAGGTGTGTGTGTTGTGTTGTATGTTTGGTGTAGGTGTATGTGTTGTATCTTAGGTGTAGGTGCATGTATTGTGTGGTTTCATATGTCGTATGTGGTTGTATGTGTGTGGGGTAGACTATGGTATGTGTACATGGTTGAAGAGAAGACATTGGGTGCTCACCAGTTGTGGCAATCAATCAGTGTATGTACGAAAAGAACAAAGGAAGAAGCAAAGAACCAATTGAAGGATAGGTATCAATATTTCATTTTAGTTTTAAGTATGCATATGATTTTGATTTATGATGGTTCCATGTGATCTATGATTATGGTTTATCACGTGCAATAATCATAAAGCTACAACGAGCTGTGTTATAAAGCTCCATAGGAAGTATGTTAGTGTTTTAGTGGTTTTTGGTCTATAGGTTTCATTGAACATCGAAGACGATGTTCCCCCAAGGCGAAGGATTCTGTAACAACGCCTGGTTGAATTTCCATGTAAAAAAATATAAGACCAGGTCATGGGACATGTATTCCAAGCTAAATGTTGGGAAAAAAATCCTAATGGGTCTTCATTTGGTTTATTATGGCTAAGGGGAAATTGGAAAAGGCAATGGCAAAGGCTTTGAAAAGGAAAGAGACATTAATTGACATTTTATTTAAGAAAATAATGGAAATATGAGAAAAGAAAGGTGAAAGGTCACAGGTTGCATGTGAGGAAGAAATGGAAGGAAAAATAATGGAAATTTAAGAAAATAGAGGCCTAATTAAGAAAAAGGCTTATGAGGATCATTTCATGGCTTTTGTCAATTTAACTTTTGTCGGTTTTAGCTTGGAGCTCTCTCTCTATTCTCTCTCGCATACTCTTGCACACTTAGAGCATTCTTGGAGCACTCTAGCATTGGGAAAAGGAAGGAAAGGGAAGGGAAAGAAAGAAAAAGGGAAAAAAATATCAAGCAAATAAGAGTTGGATCAAGCGGCTACAACGATATCACTTGCAAGTATCGAGTTGCACATATGATTTCCTTGTTATTTTTGGCATGCATGGCACATGCATGTTTGTATTTGGTTCTCTTATTGTCATTGACATAGGCTTTTCCAGGTGTGACAGGGGTTCTTTCATTTGGTTGAGCTGGATCGTCAGATGGTTTTGGAACTGAGTGAGGCAATCTCAGGAAAATTTGCAAGGGCCTAGGAATTCCTTGACTGATAATGGTGGGATACATGGTAAACCCTAAGGGTGGAGATGGGAAAATTCCTCAAGATATTGGTGAAGAAATCCAAAGGCATCCATGCTTGTTAGGCCTAGTGATCCCTTGACTAGTAATGGTGGGATTGTGGTAAAACTTGCTAGTGTACGTTTCTTGTTTAGACCTAAGAATCCCTTGACCAGTAATGGCAGGATACATGGTAAAGCCTAGTTGTATAGATGAGGGTTTCAGGCCTAGAAATCCCTTGACTAGTAATGGCGACATACACGGTAAAGCTTGAGAAGCCTTGGTTAGTTATGTTGTAAGTCCCATATTCATGCTTGGAATATGGAACATGGGACATTATCCTAAAGAAATATTTGTTTCAACGCAATCTATGGTTGGGTGGTATGTGGAATTCCCTAACTTGGTTGGAATTTGCATATGTTAATAAGAGTTCTTTTCTCCTTGTATTTCATGAGTATCTATACCTGTTATTATGTGGCTTTAATGGATGTTCTATACTTTTTATTATTCTAGTTATATGTTGGTTATAAGTATCATTTTATGACAAACTTAAGCTATGGCTCTCATCATGCTTTGGTTAGTAAATGAATGGTTAATGAATGCATGACCTAATAGATGATATTGCAACTATTGTGAGAGGGCATCAGACCTTCTTGACGATTCTAAGTTAAGTATGAAACCCCTATGTTCAGATATGTAATTATGACCTATAAATGACATGTTTTCAATGTGTTTGGCGAAATGTCTATCATGGTTAAACTGATATTGGGTCAATTCCTTAATTAAGTTTTGTGTTAGAGGCTTTGTTTCTGTGTTATTTATCATTTCTGAGAGTTTCATCGTGTTTTGGGTAGAGATCTGGAGACTAGCCCTGAAAAAGTCACTTAGATATTGTGATAGCTGGCATAGAATTGGGTAAAAAAGATTGTAGTTGCTTCTTTGTTGGATTATGCATGAGACTTGAGGGTTATAGTCAAACTTAGGCTATGTTATTCAATTGTATGGGGGTCCAAATCAGTGAAAAATCAAGTTAACTCACGGTTCAGACACCTGGAAGGGTGGTTTAGCTCTTGGGGTTCCTGTAACACCTAAGGGAAGTCATTAAAGTCATAGTCTGTCGATTCCATTTCCTTAAGGTGATCTAGGAGGTTCAGTCATGTCATAGTATCCCTCAACTCATTTTTACCCTGGAAGGCTGGTGAAAGTGGGTAAATGTGGGAGAGGTGGTTACAACTTGGTAGAGGGCACATGCATGCCATACGAGATAGTGAAATAGACTATTGTTTGGAAGAGGGTGCATGCATGTCACACCTTAAGTTAATTCGAGTTTAGATGTTGTTTCATATTTAACAATTTCAGTTTTGGATAGAGTTTTTCTAATATTAGAGATTTTCGTTTGCTATTTTTATCATGCATGATCTATTCCTACTAAAAGGGTGCAAAACTCTAGTCAATTAGTCTAATTATGAATGATAAATTCCCATCTTAGGCAGAGGACATAGATCTCAAGGAAGGGATGTATGCTTGCATGCTCCAGTTCATCTTTTGATGGAGACACACTTACTTGGAACTCTTACCATGCGACTATGGTGCACTAGGTGATCAGGTTAGGGATATGATTTGACAAAGTCCAACCATATAGGATTTTGGATGTGTCCATATTCATTGTACTTCCTCTCCCCTTCCTATTCTATAAACGAAATAATAGGTGTGTCATTATGTTGGTTGTCGAGGTTTTGTTTTGAACTATTGTAGTGTATCTTTTTCAGTATTCAATAGAACATAGATGCAATTGAGAGTTCAGATCTATGTATCTTCCATGGAAATTTTCCACAGTATGCATTTTTAAATCATGCATCTTATATCTGCCTCATTTTTATTGAAACTTTCAAGTTTTCAACTACCTTGTATTTAGGTTATTCTTTTTACGTGTAGAATATGCTTACCATTGTTAATGAAAAAAAAGGGATAGAAATGTAAAGGGGTATAAAAAAATGTTAATGAAAAAATGAATACCTACAACATCTAGTGAATGTAGGGGATTTTTAAATTAGGAAGGTGTTTTGGGTTCATATTGGTAGGGGGTTAAATAAAGTTCTTTTTATAGGTATTTTTGTTGGGGGCAACCCACCTTGGCCTAAGTTTTGGTTAAAGATTTCTCATTTTGAGGAGTGGAGCTGGTGAAGTTCTATACATCGCGCAGTGTTTATGGGCTTTGGGGTGGGTCAAAAGTCCCTTATTTTGTAAATGGGTTTCGGGTATTAGTCCATTGTTTTGTTAGATCCATGGTATGTGGACTATGGTATTGTAGTAAGGAAACCTATATAAAGAAGATGTAATACTTTGTCAAAGTTAAATAAATAAGCATAGATAGAATTCATAGATTGATCATATTTTGTGTCTTGGGTCTGTATTTTCAGGAAGGCTTTGCAACCAAGTGTGCGGGGGCCTTGAATAATCTGCAGCTAAGTGCACAGACCACCTGCAGCTAGGTGTGCAGGTCATAGAAGTGTATGTATTGAAGATCCTTATTAATAAAGAAGAATTTTTGGTGAAGTATTGTGTATCTTTCTGTGTTCATTATCTGTTGTCAAATATATCATCATCAATGCTTTTTACTGAATTATGTGAAATAATACGTCTTATACTGTTCACAGTTATGTTTATGCATTAAGTACTAGTCTGTGAAATTAATCATCAGTGCAAAAGTATTCATGTACGCGAAGTTGTAGATAGATATAATACATATGTGAGCACATGGGTGCCATAACGCAAATATCCCTTTGGCTGCAGAAACCTGGTTCTACAACCTCCCATAACCACTTTAGGTGAGACTGTGATCTGCTTGCAGATCACTGTTGAAAGGGCTAGTGGTTGAGGGTTTTGTTGGTGCATAGTATAATCAGAATCTGGGTCAAACCCCCTTGAAACAACAAATGGATCCATTTTCGAGATCAAGATTTGCTTAAGGAATATGTTTTGGCATCTGTCGAAGAAAGAAATCGAGGAGTGGGTTGAAAATAAAGAAAGAGAACTTGTGGAAAAAGAGAACATAAACCGTTAATTATTAGCTAAAGACTGGTTGCAGAAGTAGATCATCGAAGAGCAATACCAAATATTCTTTTTTTCATTCTACATTGAACTATATGAGTGGGTATCTAAGTTGACTGAGAATAAGACTTGTTTCAAGAAAGAATAACCTAAGGAGTGGAATCCTGAATTGATACAACAACTCAAGTACAATATCTCAAGGGTTGTTGATTTCTGGATCGATAGCATTTTGGGAGGATTTATCACTGAGTTCACAATAGATGCAACCATATCTTATATCAAAGATGAACGAATACTTTTCAAAGGATGCCAAGGTAAGTTCTTAAGATCTTTTAATCTCTGGATTAAGATGTTATTATGTGAAAAGGGGATTCTGTGAATGCAATTAGATTAATGTTTGGACAAAGAGGAAATAAGCCTAAACTAAGGTCTATGCGAAGTGGAAAATGATATAGAATAGATCCGAAGAATTTTATTGAGACTGAATATGGTTCTTGTTAGGAGGATTTAAGAGTGAAGAAGAAAGAAGTAACCCTACAACCCCATGACATTCCCCCACCCGTCTTGAAGGCACGTCGAAGTTAGGAGTTGAGAAAAATAAGGGCACCTTTGGGATTCCCCATCCCCCTCCCCATAATTCCCCTACACACCCACCCCCTCTTCCTCCCCCTAGCCCCCGAAAAGGAAAATGGAAGATGACATTAAACTTCATATCTTTAAAGGACTTGGACCAGAGGATCTTGACTAGTTCGGTTTGTAGTTGATGCAGTATGGACAACAAGACATATCACTAGTGATGATGTAAATAATTTTCATATCATCATGTCACTATGAGAAAGAGCGCTAACATGGTATATGAAATACTCTGCAACTAATCTGACTCCTTCGTTTGATGAAATTAAGAAATCACTGGTATCAGAATTCAAAAAGCCGAAATTAGAATCACAGTGCATCATAGAGATAAAAAAAATCAAATAGGCCGCAACTGAGCCTGTCTGGGCGTTGGATCAGCGATTCAAGGTATTAATGGGACAAGTAAGCCTTACCCTACCTCCTTAACAACATAAGGAGTGGTTCATAGCCACGTTACTACTACATATTAGGTTACCTTTGACACAACAGAAGATCACGACTCAAGTTGAATCATTGGAGATTGCGATGAAGTTGGAAGCTTTGTCGATTGGAGATACTCATGCAGGAGTACAAAAAATACAAAGTCAGCTAGCCAATTTGACCTTGGAATTGCAGGATCTCAATAAAGGCAAAGAGACCAGATCAGAAGTATCCTATAAAAAATGCAAAGTAGAGGGTCATTATAAGGATCAATGCCATGTGTTTAGAGATTATTTGGTAAGCGGAGCACCTAATCCAGTAAACCCAGGTTTGTGGTGTGAGATTTGTAGAATGAGAGGCCAAAAACACTGAAGATTTCTACCTATTACAGAAGTATGTTCAGACCCCAAAGCAGTTATTTTGCAACTTTTCTAGATTAGTAGGCCATGATGAGAAAATTTGTGGAAGTTATGACTTAATGATGGAGCACACTGTTGATGCTTATAATCTGCAAGGTGAAGGGCATACACACAAGGAGCGAGGCTAGCACACTAGTCTGAGAGAATTTCAAGGATGAGGAGGAGGAGATGGTTGAGGTTGTGGTTAAATAATCTGTTATAACTGTGGATAGACAGGACACTTTGCAAGAGCCTGTCAGAATCCTACGACAACCTGTAGCTACTGTAAGTATTTTGATCATGTGATAGAGGAATGTCCTGTCCTTATTATGGAGATGCAGGAGAAAAGAAACCAGCAACCCGCAACAAATATTCAAATGATGACCATTGAGTCAATGGGGGATCAACCACGCATCAACATTGTAATAAGAAGTGGAGTTGCGACTAGAAATGATAAAGCCAATGGGAAAAAGGAAGTTGAAGCTACATGCGTAAGAAAAACTACTGAAAAATCTTTTGCATTTGATATCTTGAAGGAAATGAAAGTATTCATGGAGGCCAGGTCAAGCTTTATGGATGATGGGGCCTTGGCCTTTATCGTGAAACTGACTCAAAATGATATCTATGAGATAGTACCGGTTGCGACACAAGATGTGGATCCAAATATTTTGAAGTATTTTCTACAGACATGCATGAAGTTGTTGAGAAATTATAAGTTCATAGAGGGATTGCAGGAATTGATAGACTCGTGTGCTCCTAAAGAGGTACCACAAAGTGAGCTGCATGCAGTGAATAATCTACATAAACACAAGAAGCAGTCTGGAAAGGAAATGAGGCTTACAACACAGATTGGGGAATATGACATGGATCAGGTTATCCTAGAGCTAGGATCTGATACCAATGTCGTGCCGAAGCAAACTTGGGAATTGATGGGTAAGCCAAAGCTACAATGGTCGGCTATTCAGCTGAAAATGACGAATCAATAAAAGATTATCCCTCTAGGAAGATTGGTAGGTATCACAGTAGACATTGATGGAGTGCGCACTACCACTAATTTCAAAGTGATTGAGATTGTGGATGATAGTAATCTCTACCCCACATTGCTTGGGTTAGATTGGGCATTTTCTAACATGGCTATAATTAACTTGAAGAAAAGGAAAATGACATTTGAAAGAAATAATATGAGAGTTATTGTTCCATTAGATCCATCACAGGGAGAAAGATATACTAAACCTATCAAAGAAGAGTATAGTATAGATGTCATCGACAACATTTATAAAATAAAAACAAAAGAAGAAGAATGGATTAAAACTACCATAGATGGAAAACTGAATTGGGAGCAAGATAACTCCCGCAATTCAGATTTAGAAGAGGAATTGGAAAACTAGAAGAAGAGGTTGCATGAACTGTCTACAAGGCGATGTGCAAAGATCACTAAAGCAGTGTATTGTATGACAGCTGAGGTATGTGATTTACCTTTGTATGATGGTTTGGGTAATATAAATACTTTCTTTATAGATTATGAAAGATAGGTAGAAAAATATCAGATATTGTTAGCTCTGGATCAAGCACTGAGGGCTACTCTTGCTAAATGGTGGGGTACTCATAAGAAAAATATAGGAGATTAGAAAAAGTGTAGAAGGTTGATGTGGGTAAGGTTTGGTCAAGTAGAAACAAAGGTCATAGAAAAGTATAATGGCCAGAATGATCCCAAAGACCACATACAACTTTGTATGGTAGCTTGGGGAGAAATTCCTTGAGAAGAATGGGTGCATGGCTTCATCCATACCTTAGAGACAATTCCTCAAAATTGGTATTTGGAAATGGAGCTTCGACATGGTACTTCTAGCTGCCTAGAAGTGGTTGATGGATTTATAATGAAATTCAGATTCGAAGATGATTGTCCACATATGGATGCAGCTCTGAATATAGTTAAGAAGAATATTTTTGAGAATGAAGTTCCAGTTATTTGGCAACCTGATTGGGCTGCATAGATACATAATGTAATGGAATGCTATAAACTCTTTGCGAAAGAGGATGAATATCCTCACAATATTGACATTAAATAGTCATAAGTTCATTGCGAAGTAAATGGACATGAGACCAAAATACTTGATATAACAAAGCCATTGAAGATGAAGAAGGTGAATATAGGGTCATAGGTTGAACCGAAGTACAAAAAAATAAGAGATTACTGGGATGAAGACATAGTTAGGAAGATAACAAATCTCTTGCATGAATATCAGGAGTTGTTCCCCACTAAGTTTTTAGATATGAAGGGCATAATAGGAGATTTGGGAGTCATGAGGATACCTCTAAAGCCTAATGTGAAGCCTATCAAATAGAGACCTTATAGACTGAATCCAAAATACAAGGACAAGTTGAATTAAGAATTATACAAAATATTAACAGTTGGGATAATCGAACTTGTCAAAGAGTTTGAATGGGTAAGTCCCATGGTGGTTCAGGAAAACAAGGCAAAAGGGGAAATCAGAATTTGTTTTGACTTAAGGAAATTGAATGATGCATGTTTGCATGACCCCTTCCCTACACCATTTACAGATGAAGTATTAGACAATGTAGGAGGACAAGAGGCCTATTCTTTCAAAGACGACTTTTCAAGATACCATCATATAAGAATTGCACCAAAAGATAGACATAAGACAACTTTTTATACTGAGTGGTGCTCTTATCAGTACACGGTGATGCCTTTTGGATTGAAGAATGCACCTGCTATCTTTTCCAGAGTTGTAGTTGCAATCCTTAAGGAATATATACACAATTTTTTGGAAGTTTACTTCGACAATTGGACAATATTTGGTCTATTAAAGAAGCATGAGGCAAGCTTAAGGTTGATGTTGGATATGTGTAGGCAGTACCAAATCTCATTGAACATGAAGAAGTGCATATTTTGTGCACCATTTGGTATACTGTTGGGACATGTAGTTTGTAAATAGGGACTAATGGTGGATCTCGCGAAGACTGCAGTTATTGTGAACCTGTCAACACCAAAAACAGTGAGATAACTACGCATGACACTGGGAAATACTTGCTACTACAAAAAGTTTATAAATGGGCATGCGCAGATAACTATGATAATGGAGAAATTTTTGAAGAAAGATGTGACTTTTCAATGGAGCGACGAGTGCAAAAAGAGCTTGGATGTACTAAAAGAGAAGATGGTAACTACGCCTATTCTAGTTTTACCAAACTAGAAGAAGGATTTCCATGTACATGTTGATGCATCTTGCAGGGCATTCGGTTTAGTGTTAATGCAACCAGGAGTAAGAGAAATTGATCATCCCATAGCATTTGCAAGCAGGAAACTATCCAACGTGGAAAAGAACTATAGCACAACATAAATAGAGGGATTAGCTATGGTATATGCATTACATAAGTTCAAACACTACTTGTTGGGAGTGCATTTCAAAATTTTCATTGATCACTTTGTGCTAAAATATTTTGTGAATAAGCTTGTTTTAGGAGGAAATATCTGCCAATGGTTGTTATTATTCCAGGAGTATGACTTCAAATTTATAGCGAATCCATATAAATTGATGTTGGGCCTGATCATCTATCAAGAATAAAGACATGAGAAGAACCCACAAATATCAAAGATAACCTACCCGATGTACAAATATTCATAATTAGAGTCGCAAATGATCACTTCATCGATATTATTCAGTTTCTGGCCACAGGAATGACACCTGTGGAGTACTCTATTAAGCAAAAGAAGGAATTGGTGGTTAGAGTAGATGATTTCTCAATGATTTTTGGACACTTGTACAAAATGGGACTAGATGAAGTATTGCGCAAATACGTCCCTGGACACGAACAACAGAGTATTTTGATAGAAGCTCATGGAGGAGTCACAGGGGGGCACTATGCAAGAAAAGCCACTGCACAGAAAATCTTGAGAGATGGGCTATGGTGGCCCATAGTACATAAGGATGTAAAAGAATTCTGTCAAGCATGTGATGTACGTCAAAGAAAAGGAAGGCCATCTAGAAGAGATGACATGTCGCTAGTAACACATGTAACTTTACAGGATTTTGAAAAATGGGCTATTAACTTTGTTGGACCTATCAGTCCACCAGGAAAAAAGACTGGTGTGAAGTATATCATCACTACCACTGATTATTTGACAAGATGGGATGAGGCACAACCAGTGAATGATTACAGTGCAGAAACTGTTGTGAAGTTCATCTTTGAATATATACTCTCCAGGTTTGGTTGTCTAAAGATCTTGATGAGTGACCAAGGCACACATTTCATGAATAAGACTATTGAAGCACTAACTGAGGAATTTGAGCTTTACCACTGTTAGGATTCCAAGAAACTCTCCTAGGTTGTAGCTCGGAGATGACTGGTAACATATAAATTCAACTTATTGTTGCAAATGGATGAATGGAAGGAATGATGCTTGTCCAAGCCAAATAACCACTTCTACTTTGCTTTACTCCAGACATGCATGAACACCATCAGACTACAAGGCTTTAGACCACCAACTACCCACAGTTTAAGATTGGGTGAATATGGAGAATACTGACCACACCAGCAGATGCACAAGACCATGTGATGGCCGGATGCAACCAGTAAGAAGTATACAAATCTAATCTACTAATGCACAGACAGGATGACAACTCTCTGGCACTAGAAGAAGATAAACTTGAATAACTCATTCAATGATACATACAAGATTTTAACACATAGATAGGATGACAGCTACTCTAATGCTAAACATCAAGGTTTAGGAATACAGCATATCAGACACATCTTGTAAGAGAAGATAAATGGAAAGTGAGCAACTAACAACAAAAGAAGCTTATATTAGCTGAAAATGAAGACGAGATGCTGCAAGTGTCAAAATAGTTACAGTCTCTAGAAGTTGAACCTTACATCACAACATCAACCATCAACCTTGATTACATCTTGTTGGTGGGTATATATAGAGTTTTATTACAAAGGCACTTGGCCATTCTAGGTATGGAGGGGTCATAATTGACCATAAACTACATTTAACTTCCTAATGGAGACTCTGAGTGCATTTTCTTGCTTTAGTGGATGAATCTGATCTCTTTCAGGTGTTCTGCTGTCCTCTCAGACAGCTGGAGTGTTCGTATTCATGAAGTTCCATAACTACTAAATGCAGTTACATGCTCATGCTCCTTCCTTTTTCTCTTCGGCCATACTGTCTGTTAAATTTGGTTGTTGAGGAGAAATTGCGATTGGTACTGGTACGCTGGTCACCTTTGTCCTTTGGGCACATAGAATGGTTAAGGAAGGTGGTCTGCGCAATAAATGGATGAGTTGGATGAGGGAGAAAGATCGATCATCAGATCGAAAGGATAGACGACGAAGATGGCTTGGTGGAGGGTGTTGGAAAAGGTGGGAGCGGAGCGAACATTGGCTGTTGGACCTCAGGCGGACAGATCCAATGGTGGTCGGGCAGCGAAAGCGTTCGGTGGTTATCGGGCGGGGTCATGAGGTGAAGTGGTAAGCAGTATCGGTCGCACCGCCTTCAAGGCTTTGGGCGGTAAAGAGTGAGGGCGTTCAATTCCAGTCAGCACATGACGCATGGCGGCGGAGGAGAGAGGCAAACCACTCCCCATCGTGCATTAATGTTTCATCGCTTTGTGGACACGAGGAGAGCGACTGCCGTTGGATCTCCGACGAAGATGATTGAGTGTTGGGGATTTAATCATGTGGGTTTCTTTGTCAGGTATGACGAGATTTTTTGGATTGGTGTGTGGCAATCGATGATCGTAATTAAAGGCGATGAATTTATAAGGTGTGAAGACACATGACTAAGGTTTTATGGGGTTTTGGACTTTAGTGCTCGGGGCTTGCAACAACAGAAGAAATAGAGATGAAGGGAGAATGGGCGAGGTAAAGGAAAAAGGCAAGAATAACCATTATGAGCCCATTAGAAGCATAACCGAACCAACCAAGCTCACTTCTGATCCTCCAATATCAAAGGTATGTAGTAGAGCTAACACTGGCTCCTTCTGGGGATAAGATCCTCCCTGTGAGGTCTCAAGAACTATAGGGCAATGCCTTTTCTGTCAAAACCAGATGAGAAAAATTTCCTAGTGTCCCATTGGGAATGTAATCTAATTATTCCTACACTAAAACTGATAAAACAACATATTTACAACTTTAAGGCCTGAAGACCTTAAACAACATAAATTTTCAAAAATTTCTCATTAACTGGGCCATCAAAAACTATCTCTCCTTCCATGCTTTTCAACAAGAAAGTATTGTTCCCCTGGATCTGAGTGATGAAAAAAGTTCCCTTCCATAGAGCATCAAACTTCCCATGGTTGCCTTTCTTCTCTTTCAAGGCATCCCACTTAAGAACCAAGTCTCCAACCTGAAAATTGTCTGTCTTTGCCTTCCTATCAAAGGCTTCTTTGATCATCTTTTGATTTGTTGCAAACTTCTCAACCAGCTGATCCTGGATTTAATGCACTTCTACCAAATCACAAATCCTTTTTACCATTTCCTCTTCCCCATTCTGCTCTTCTTATAAAAACTTTGCCACAGGGAGGGTTGACTGAATTGGGAATACAACCTCAATGCCATATACCAGCTTGAATGGAGAATTCCCTATGGATTTCTTGGTGGTATTTTGAGTATGGAGCATGATTGCTTAGAGGTCTTTGTTTCAATCGAATGTATACTCCAAGAAGTTTGTACACCCCTCCACGCGGGGGGCTGCGGGGGGACTTGTCCCCCCAGCGGGGGTCCGGTGGGGCCGATCCCCCCTAGCTGAGGGGTCTAGGGGCCAATGGGTCCCCCGGAGGGGGTTATAGGGGTAGCGCTCCCAAAGCTAAAAACAGATGTAAAATTGCTTTGTAAAAGTATAGAAATTTTTAGTCAATTTGGGCGATTCATTAGGCGAATGATTTGACGGTATAACTTATTTTAGTTTAGGGTTTTTTCCCTGGAAGGCAACCCCTCTCTTTGTATGAGGGAATTGTATTTGAGGCTGTGTAATAGATGTGTATTCTCCGAGAAAGAAGCAGAGAGGTGAGACTGTGAGAGAAAATAAAGGATATTATAGTGGATCTGTTGTAGGTTGTGTCTCTTCATTTTGCTGGATAATAGAAGGGAAGGACTGGCTATTCGGGGCGGACGTAGCCCAAACTAGGTGAACCACGTATATCTGTGTCTCTCTTGTTTTATACGTTTTCTATGTTTATATTTCTGCACTATTTTATGTGTTCCATTTCTCTGTAATATATAATTTTCTAACAACTGGTATCAGAGTCGAAGGTCTATTTGGCAGATAAACTCGCACAAAAGAAGGGTTCCTCATTCGAGTGGGAGCAATGGTGGAAGATGGTAAGTTTAGGGTTGAGAAATTTAACGACCAAAACTTCTCGCTGTGGAAGATGTAGATGGAAGATTATCTGTATCAGAAAGATCTATACCTATCATTGGGCAGAAAAACAAAGATGCTGACAGGTATGACAGATGAGGAATGGAACATTCTCGATAGAAAGGCACTTAGAACAGTACAATTATGCCTCACAGCATCGATCGCCTTCAACATTTCAAAGGAAACAATGACAGAGGGTTTGATTAAGGCGTTGGAGAAACTATATGAAAAATCCTTGGCCTCAAACAAGGTATTTCTTATGAAACGGTTATTTAATATGAAGATGTCGGAAGGTGGATCTGTCGCAGACCATTTAAATGATTTTAATACTGTTACAAGTTAGTTATGTTCTGTAGGGGTAAACTTTGATGAGGAAGTTAGAGCTCTGTTATTCTTGTGCTCATTACTAGAAAGTTGGAATGGTTTGGTAATGGCCATTAGTAACTCTGTTTCTGGATCTAGTACTTTAAAGTTTGATGATGTTTTCGGTGCTACCCTTAGCGAGGAAATGTGATGGAAACGCTCTAGTGAGACATCGGGTAATGCTTTGAGTGTAGAGTCTAGGGGAAGAAAAATAGAAAGAGGAAAGAGCTCAGGATATCGCAGTAAATCAAGGAAAGGAAGATCCAAGTCCAGATCAGGGATAATGTTTTGGAAATGTGGAAAGAAATGACACCTAAAGAAAGACTGTAGATCTCAAAAGGGAAAAGAAGGAGATGCATAGAAAGAAAACAATCATGAAGCAAATGTGACAGGTGAGGTGTTACAAGATGCTTTGGTTCTTTCTTTCAAAAATATTATTGATTCCTAGGTGGTAGATTCAGGGGCCTCATTCCATGCCACACCTGATAAGAAATACTTTCATGACTATGTTCAAGGGGATTTTGGGCAAGTTCGTTTGGGTGATGATAAACCGTGTAAAATTGTTGGAATGGGTAAGGTACTTGTAAAACAGTAGAATGGAAACCAATGGCTACTAAAGGAGGTAAGGCATGTTCCATATCTAAAGAAAAATATGATTTCAACAGGGGAGTTAGGCTGTGAATGTTGTGTGACAACTTTCACAGATAAAGCTTGGAAGGTCACAAAAGGAGCCTTGGTAATAGCAAAAGGCAAAATGGTTGGTACATTGTATTTATGCAATGGTATTTCTAACTCTGTTAATGTTTTAACTTCCAAAGGAGCAGATGCAGCATTATGGCATCATAGGCTCGGACACATGGGTGAAAAGGGGATGAAGATTCTTCACTCAAGGAATTTGTTGCCGGGTTTGAAGAATGTTGATATGGACTTCTGTGAGAATTGTATTTATGGAAAACATAAAGAGTCAGATTTCTTAGAGTTGGGAAAGAAAAGAAGAGAGAAAACCCAGAGCTTGTGCATACAGATGTATGGGGACCTGCTCAGGTATCATCTCTCAGTGGCTCTCGTTATTATATTACTTTTATTGATGATGCAACTAGAAAAACTTGATTTATTGTATTAAGAATAAATCTGATGTATTTGATACTTTCAAGAAATGGAAAGCTTTGGTTGAGATTGAGACAGGAACGAAATTGAAGTTTCTTAGATCAGAAAATGGAGGTGAATATTGTAGCAAAGAGTTTGATAGGTACTATTAAGAGCATGGAATTCACAGAGAGAAGACAGTTCCAAGAACACCACAAGAAAATGGTGTGTCAGAAAGGATGAACAGAACAATCATGGATCGTGCAAGGTGCATGATATTGCATGCATGATTGCCTTTACAATTTTGGGAAGATGCTATAGATACTGTTGTTTATCTAATAAACAAAGGACCTTCAAGTTCCTTGGATGGTGGTGTTCCACAGGAAGCATGGACAGGTAAAAAGGTAAACTACTCTTTTTTAAAGCCTTTTGGTTGTGAGGCCTTTGTCCATATTGATAAAGAAAATAGAACAAAGCTTGAGGCAAAGTCAATGAAATGTACCTTTATTGGATATGGTGTTAATGATTTTGGTTATCGCTTATATGATTATGAAAATCACAAAATCATTAGGAACATAGATGTAATATTCAATGAAAAGGTCTTGTATAAGAATTAGTTGCAGGAAAAGGAAAACAAGGAATACGCAGTCCTTGATGAAATCACTGAAAAAGTAAAGGTGCCTGAAAATAATAATAATCAACAACCACAACAGCAGCAACCACCACAACAGCAACAGGCACCCCAAACACCTGAAAGTGGTGTTAGAAGATCTACCAAGATAAGTAGACCCCCTGAATGATACTCTGCTTCATTATATTATTTATTGTTGACTGATTCTGGTGAACCCGAATGTTATGAAGAAGCAATGTAGGTTGAAAGCAGAAAGAAGTGGGAGGTAGCCATGGATGAAGAGATGGACTCCTTAATGCATAACTAGACTTTGGACTTAGTGAGGTTGCCTGCAGGAAAAACTACATTGAAGAATAAATGGGTTTACAGGTTGAAGGAAGAAGATGGAGGAAAACAGAGGTACAAAGCTAGACTTGTGGTGAAGGGGTTTGCACAGAAGAAAGGTATTGATTTTGATGAAGCTCCTGTTGTTAAAATGACTTCAATCAGAACTATTTTGAGTCTTGTAGCAGCTGAAGATTTGCATCTTGAGCAGTTAGATGTAAAGACAGCCTCTCTCCATGGGGATCTGGAGGAAGAGATATATATGCAGCAGCCACAAGGATATGAAGTGAAAGGGAAGGAGAAACTTGTGTGCAGGTTGAAGAAGAGCTTGTATGGGTTAAAACAGGCTCCAAGGCAGTGGTATCTAAATTTGACAAGTTTATGTCTGAACAAGGTTATACTAGATGTCACTCTGATCATTGTGTTTATCTGAAAAGGAAAAATGATGGAAACTATATTATATTGTTATTTTATGTAGATGACATGCTTGTTGCAGGGTCTAACATGCAAGAAATAAATGTTCTCAAAAGAAAATTGGCAAATTCATTTGCAATGAATGATTTGGGAGCTGCAAAACAAATCCTTGGTATGAGAATAACTAGAGACAGGAAAAATCGTAAATTAACATTGTCTCAGAATGAGTACATACAAAAGGTGTTGAAAAGATTTAATATGCACAATGCAAAACCAGTTAGTACACCTTTTGCTAGCCATTTCAAACTTAGTAAGGAAATGTGCCCAAAGACCCAAGAAGACATGGATTATATGTCTAAAGTTCCATATGCATCAGCAGTTGGAAGCTTAATGTATGCAATGGTTTGCACAAGGTCTAATATTTCACATGCAGTGGGAGTTATAAGCAGGTACATGAACAATCCAGGAAAGGAACATTGGATGGCAGTGAAATGGATTCTCAGATATTTCAAAGGTACCACAAATCAAGCATTATGCTTTGGTGGTTCAAACATTTCTCTACAAGGATATGTTGATGCAGATATGGTAGGTGATAGAGATAATAGGAGGAGCACTACAGGATATGTATTTACTGTTGGTGGAACAACTGTCAGTTGGGTTTCAAAAATCCAAAGTGTTGTTCCGCTTTCAACAACAGAAGTAGAGTATGTTGTTACTACAAAGGCTAGTAAAGAAATGATTTGGTTACAAAGGTTTATGGGTGAATTGGGTAAGGAGCATGATATGTGCACGTTATACAGTGATAGCCAAAGTGCCATTCATCTTGCAAAGAACTCAGCATTTCATTCCAGGACTAAACACATACAACTCAAGTACCATTTCATACGATCAGTGTTGGAAGATGGAGAGTTTAAGCTGGAAAAGATACACACTAGCCAGAATCCTGCAGATATACTAACCAGGGAGAAACTAAGAATATTCTCAGTTTCGATTGGTCTTCAACGATGATGATGAAGATGAGAAATAGCCAGGTCCAAAGAGGAGTCATTATCCAACAAATGAAGCAGCAGTGGAGTTGCTACAATCATTCTCCAAGTGGGAGATTGTTGAGTATGGAGCATGATTGTTTAGAGGTCTTTGTTTCAACCAGATGTATACCCCAAGAAGTTTGCACACCCCTCCACGCGAGGGGGTGCACGGGGGACTTGTCCCCCTTGCAGGGGTCCGGGGGGGCCGATCCCCCCTAGCTGGGAGGTCTGGGGGCCAGCGGTCCCCCGATGGGGGTTTCGGGGGCAGCCCCCGAAGCTAAAAACAAAGATAAAATTCCCTTGTAAAAGTATATTAATTTCTAGTCAATCTAGGTCGTTCATTAAGTGGATGATCTGACGGTATAACTTATGTTTAGTTTAGGGTTTTTTTCCCTAAAAGGCAACCCCTCTCTTTGTATGAGGGCATTGTATTTGAGGATGTGTAATAGATGTGTATTCTTTGAGCGAGAAGTAGAGAGGTGAGACTGTGAGAGAAAACAGAGGATATTACAGCGGATCTGTTGTAGGTTGTGTCTCTTCATTTTGCTAGACAATAGAAAGGAAGGATTGGCTGTTCGAGATGGATGTAGCCCAAACTGGGTGAACCATGTATATGTGTGTCTCTCTTGTTTTATGCATTTTCTGTGTTTATATTTCTGCAATATTTTATGTGTTCCATTTCTCTGTAATATATAATTTTCTAACATGGTCACTCTATCAGCCCACAATGCATGCTTGAGCTTAGAATCCCAATTCTTTTTGTTGTCCTCCAACATCTTTTTAATTATCCTTATTAGGCTCTTGTTGGAAGATTCTGCTAGACCATTGCCTTGATGGTAGTATGAGGTGGAATGAACTAACTTAATTCCCATTGAGTCACACATGTCCACCAACTCTTTTGCCTTGAAGGTTGCTGCATTGTCTCTGACTATTTTATGTGGACAACCAAACCTGGTGAAGATATTCTCTGTTAAGAACCTCATAACCACATGATGATCAACCTTTCTGGTAGGGATGACCTCAATCCATTTAGTGAAGTAATCAATGGCTACTAAGATCCATCTGTGCTAGCCGTTGGAATGTGGATTGATTTCCCCTATGAAATCCAAACCCCATTGTTGAAAAGGGCCACTAGCATGTATTGCTTTTAAGGGCAGGGATTTCAACTGCTGCTTCCCTTCAAATCTTTGGCACCTATCACAAGATTTAACAAATGAAAAGACATCAGAAAACAAGGTGGGCCAATATTATCCAGCTTTGAGGATCTTATGGGTTGTAGTTTTCCAATAGTGATGCCCTCCACATATGCTGGAATGAAACTGCTGCATAACCTCCATGGATTGCTCTTTTTCCAGACACCTCAAAAGAACCCTAGAGGGGTCCCTCCAGTAGAGAAGATTTTCATGAGTGCAATATTTAGCTGCCCTGAGCTTAATAGTTCTGGCTTGGCTTGAACTTAGGCTTGGAGGAACTTCTAGCTTTAGCAAGAATTGAGCTATGGTAAAATACCATTCACAAAAAGCTAGATTTTCTGCCAATGATTGATTTTTCCCTGGTTCAACTGTTTCCCCTTCTATCTGACCATCATCTGAATTCGTGCTTATCAGATTCATGTCCAGCATTCTGCAATTTTCTTCAACCATTAATCTAGCAAGGCCTTGGCCTCTGAAAAGCTTGGTGGGCTTCAATTATATGTTGAATTCAATCAGCTTTGCAATTCATTTAGCCCTTCTTCCATCAGCATTTGGCTGCATTAGAACATCTTTCATTGAAGCAAAGGGCACATACGCAATTACCTTGGAATGCAAAATGTAAACTCTGAAGTCTTTCAAAGATTTGATAAAAGCATATGCATGTTTTTCAATGATATCATACCTAAACTCAGCATCCCTTAAGGTTTTGCTGAAAAATGCCACTGGATGCTCTAAACCTTCCTCATCTACTTGCAACAAAACTTCTGCAAGGGTTTCATCAGAGGCAAAGAAAATATATGGAACTCCTTTCTGTAATCTAGGTTGATCAAAGTAGGAGCTTCCATTATAGCTCTCTTGATGGATTCAAAAGATCTTCTTGCTACATTAGTCTGTTTGATTTCTGACCCCTTTTTCAACTTGGAGGTAATGTGTTTTACAAGTTCTGCGAAATTTTGGATAAACCTCCTTACAAAATTTATCTTGCCCAGAAAGGACAGAATATCCTTCTTTGATCTCGGGATAGACAAGTTCTATATTGCTCTTACTCTTTCTAGGTCAATTTTGACACCTGCAACAGAAACAACATGTCCTAAAAACTTGCCCTCTTCTAAAGCAAACTGTGACTTTTTATGATTGACTGAAATCCCAAACCTTCTGCACTTCAAAAACACTTTCTTCAAGTGCTGCAAATGGTCTTGATGGCTGCTAGAGTACATTATTATATCATCTAGGTAGATAAGGACAAACCTATCCTTCTCCCCTACAAATGTTATATCCATAGCTCTCTGAAAGGTGGCTCTAGCATTCACCAACCCAAAAGGCATCTTGGAATACATAAAAGTGCCCCAACGAGTGGTGAATGCAGTCTTCTCTTGGTCATCTGGATGCACAACAACCTGATTATACCCTGAAAATCCATCCAGGAAAGACATCACTTTGGCTCCTGATACTTTCTGTAGCAAATGCTCCATCTTGGGTAGAGGATAGTTGTCTTTCTTAGAGAATTTGTTTAAATTTCTGAAATCAACGCAAAGCTTGATTTCTCCACTTTTCTTCCTCGCAACTACCAAGATGGCTACCCACTTTGAATATCTCAAGGGCACTATGATTTTGGCAGCCAACAACTTCTTCATTTATTATTTAATCAGAGGGAGGAGCAAAGGATTTATGGGCCTCTGTTTCTATTTAAAAGGGATAGTGCTTTTCTCTAAAGGAATTTTATGCTAGATGATCTTTTTTTCATACGTTTTTAGGTCACTATATTTCCAGGAAAAAGCATTAGCAAATTGCTTCATTAAATTGCAATACTCAGAACTTTGGGCAACAGATATATGGGTGGACAGATTTACGTATCTTGGATGCTCTAGACTCCCTATGTTATGCTTATAGACTGTAGATTGATCTTCTTTTTGGGAAGCCTTATAAGGCACATCATTCTAGTCAAACAAATTTTCTAAGGGAACTAGACCTTTAGGTATCTGATTGTTGGGCGGATGGACAATGCTATCTTTGCCATTTTTGTTTCTAAGTTGGGGATGGTGACTTTCCTCCAAGGCTTCATTCTCTTGGTCAATATGCATTTCAGAGAATTCATCAATGACTTGCATAAACCTATTCACTTCATCATCATCCTCAGAAACTTTCCAATGTTGGACATTATCAAGCAAGGATGGTCTATATTTTATCTGAACTTCATAAACTACTCTGGGAGGCATGGTAGGGATAAACATGCTAGCAGACATAGTAAGGGAATCAACAAGCTGATTCTTTACTCTAGGGATATATGAGAGATATATGAGATACAAAAATTATCAAAAGAATCTTTGAGACTCCATACCTCATCTTTGTATGCTTTCAGCCTTGGGTGCCTTGCTTGAAATGTTTTGTTCACTTGTTGAATGATGAGATCAGCATCTCCAAACACCTTTATGTTTCTAACTCCTCTGTCTTTAGCTGCATTAAGACCCAATATTAGAGCCTCATACTCTGCTATATTGTTGGTGACTTGGAAACCTAGCTTAAAAGACATATGTGTGCTTTCTTGTTTTGGAGGTATCAGCACCACCCCTGCTCCTGCAGTTTTCCTTGAACATGCTCCATCAAAAAAATCTCCCAAACCTAACTTCCTTGCTCTCCGAGGGCCTGGACTATTGGTTTATTGAGCTGCATGGAGGCCTTCTAATATTCTTCAATTTAGAGAATGCATGCCCCAAAGTCAGTGTCCACAGCGTAGATAGGATGATTAGAAGGATTCTTCTCACCACTGATGATGTATGCCAGTTGTGCCTCTCTATATAATCTCCTGCTTTCTCCCCCAAAGACTGGGACAGTGGCATAAGATAGATCATTCTGTAATGTCCCACCTAGTCTCTTAATCCACCCTCTAGACAACAACATGCCAAACTTAGAGGGGACATCTGTTACCACAATGTCCATCATCATGCTCTTCATGGGCAGTTGAGTTAGGGTAATAGCTAAATATTTGATCAACCCCAGACATTTCACCTTTCTTGAATCAAAGGAGAATAGATCATGATAAGGTCTGGTAATATCAGGCAGGCATTATAAATGATGGGGAATTATCATTAGCAAGTTTAGTCATTGGGCTAAGCACAACTGCAGGTTATTCATCTTGCAAATTGACATAGTCAGTGGAGGCTCGCGTGGATTTTAGCTCAAGAGCATCAAGGATACGCTTTCTAAAAACTTCACTCTTTGCAAGTTCTATCAGAGGCACAGATATTTTTAACTTCTGTACTTCTGATTCAAAGCTGAAAGGGGAAGGGAACTTGTCAGGACCTCTTATCTCTTGAACTGGTGCTTTAAGGATGACCGGGTCAGCTTCTCATCTTTTCTGTTTGATGTTCTGATGCTTTGTGGGGACACCAGTTCTTTGGACAGGATTCTCCTTGACATTTCTTGGTCTTGACCTCTAATTATATCTTTGATGTTCATCAATCTACAAAATAGTCTCTCTGTCCGGCTCTTGACCGGTTTGGTCCTAGAGTAATGATTCTTCATAGTCAGTCAATGTCAAGAAGGAAACACTGCCCTTATCTTCCATGCAATGGATTTCATCCTCTTCTTCAAACTGCTCCTCCTCCATGACCACGTTTTAGAAAGGAGCCTTAAGCTTTTGTTCTTCATCGACTTCTTTACCCCTATGAATGATCTGCAATTTATCATTTTCTCTTCTGAATGGATTTGGGTTTCTTGGAGCAAATGTGTTTGGGAGCCTTGCCTTTCTGGAGCTCTACTCAACCTTCAGCTTAGATATTTCAGCAACCAAGGACTCTATCATTTTAGTCATTTTGTATAATTTAGGTTCTAAAGATGAAGTAGAGGAAGAAGAAGCCTCACCTCTCTGCCTCCTTCTATCAGCATGACCTTTGAGATTTTTTGCAACCATGATATTAGAATCTACCTCTAGGGCTACATCCTGCATTTCGGCCAGAGTGGTACATCTTCTTTCTCTCAATAGCAGGTGAAAATCAGAGTCAAAAGCATTGGCATAAGTGAGTTTGGCAGAGGTGGGGGTAAGCTTTACTTCAGTTGGTATCTTACTATACATATGATTAAATCTTTTATTAAAATCAGGCAATGATTCCCTATTATCCCTCTTGAGGTTTCCAAACTCGGTATGGTAATACAGGAGGTCTTTTTTGTCTCCCCAGTGCTTCAAAAATACATAATCTAATGCTTCAATGTCTACTATAGACCTAGGGGTCAATTATCTAAACCACTTTCTAGCCTCTTTGTCAAGGCTTTGGACAAATACTCTCATCCACACATCATCCTCACCGATATCTAGGTTATCAGCATAACTATAAAAATATTCAAGGTGTTCTTCAGCTGTTACTCCCTCTATACCAGTGAAATTAGGCATGTATTTCTGATACTCTCCTGTAGGTATGACATTCAAAGGAATGGGCAAGACCAGGGGTCCATACCTAGCAGCTATGATTCTTTCCATCCTAGTGGGTGCTTGTTGGCCTGCCATGACTGGGGTAGGTGGAAGGATACGAGCAGATTGAACGGTAGGGAGCAGTGAAATAGATGACAGGGACAAAGGAATATGATGGACTGTATGGGAGGCTTTCTTTGGACTAAGATCCAAAGGTGGACTTAACGGACAAGGAGCTTTATGAATCTTTGAGGGTACTTCTTCACTAACAATGCTAGGTTCTATAGCTTTGAACTGTACATACTCAGCTATAATCTTCTCTTGCAGAGATAGATAAGATTGTTTAGGCTTACCTGATCCTGATGCTCCTTTCTATGATGTTCTTCTTTGCTTAACAATCTTCTCAGGGTCAGGCACTGGGTCAGCTGGTGATTTTTGAGGATTTCTCTGAGTATGCCTCACAAACTGAGCCAGAACTGTAATGTGGAGTCGCCACTAGGTTGGTCCTCTAGTAGAGTCGCCAGATAGATGATTACAACTAGAAATGTGCCTAGAATTTGTCTATCATCAAAGTTGGAACTATGTCGTTCTCCCAGGGAAGCTGAGCTTTAATCTCCTTTCCCCAGCAATGGCGCCAATTATGATAGGATTCCAAGAAACTCTCCTAGGTTGTAGCTCGAAGATGCCTAGTAACATATAAATTCAACTTATTGTTGCAAATGGATGAATGGAATGAATGATGCTTGTCCAAGCCAGCTAACCACTTCTACTTTGCTTTACTCCAGACATGCGTGAACACCGTCAGACTACAAGGCTTTAGACCACCAACTACTCACAGTTTAAGATTGGGTGAATATGGAGAATACTGACCACACCAACAGATGCATAAGACCATGTGATGGCTAGCTGCAACTAGTAAGAAGTCTGCAAATCCAATCTACTAATGCACAGACAGGATGACAACTCTCTGGCACCAGAAGAAGAGAAACCCGAATAACTCATTCAATGATACATACAAGATTTTAACATAGAGATAGGATGACAACTACTCTAATGCTAAACATCAAGAGTTCAAGAATACATCATATTAGGCACAACTTGGAAGAGAAGATAAATGGAAAGTGAGCAATTAACAGCAAAAGAAGCTTATATTATCTAAAAACTAAGACGAGACGTTGCAAGTGTCAAAATAGTTACAGTCTCCAGAAGTTGAACCGTACATCACAACATCAACCATCAACCTTGATTACATCTTGTTTGTGAGTATATATAGAGTTTCATTAAAAAGGCACTTGGCCATTCTAGGTATGGAGGGGTCATAATTGACCACCAACTGCATTTAACTGCTTAATGGAGCCTCTGAGTGCATTTGCTTGCTTTAGTGGATGAATCTGATCTCTTTCAGGTGTTCTATTGTCCTCTCGGACAGCTAGAGTGTTCGTAGTCATGAAGTTCCATAACTGCTAAATGCAGTTACATGCTCATGCTCCATCCTTTTTCTCTTCGGCCATACTGTCTGTTAAATGTGGTTGTTGATGAGCGACTGCGACTGGTACTGGTAGGCTGGTCACCTTCATCCTTCGAGCACACAGAATGGTCAAGGAATGTGGCCTGTGCGGCGAATGGACAAGCTGGATGAGGGAGAAAGATTGGCCATCGGATCGGAAGGATAAACAACGGAGATGGCTTGGCGAAGGGTATCGGAAGAGGTGGGAGCAGAGCGAACATGGGCCGTTGGATCTTGGGCGGACAGATCCAACAATGGTCGGGCGGCGAAAGCGTACGGTGGTTATGGAGCGGGGTCATGAGGTGAAGCAGTAAGCAGTATCGGTCACACTGCCTTTGGGGCTTTGGGCAGTAAAGAGCGAGGGCGCATGATTCTATTCGACGCGTGTTGCGTGGCGGCGGAGGAGAGAGGAAAACAAATCTCCATCGCACGTTAATGTTTCATCACTTTTTGGACATGGGGAGAGCGACTACCATTGGATCTCCAATGGAGATGATCGGGTGGTGGAGATTTAATCATGCGGGTCTCTTTGTCAAGCGCGAGGAGAGCTGCTGGATCGGCGTGCGGTAATCAACGGCCGTAACTAAAGGCGATGATTTTATAAGGCGTGAAGACACATGACTAAGGTTTTATGGGGTTTCGGGCTTTAGCGCTCGGGGCTTGCAACAACAAAGGAAACAAAGATGAAGGGAGAATGGGCGGGATAAAGGAAAAAGGCAAGAATAACCATTATGAGCCAGTTAGAAGCATAACCAAACCAACCAAGCTCACTTCTGATCTCCAATATCAAAGGTATGTAGTAGAGCTAACAACCACCATAAGAGAACTCCTTATCATCCTCAAGAAAATCGAACAGTGGAAGCTTTCAATAAGATTCTGGAGAATGAATTAACCAAGGTATGCAATGTGAACAAAGATGACTGGGATTTAAGGATTCCATCGATGTTGTGGGCATATAGAAAAACATGTAAGAAATTGACAGGCCAGACACCTTTGAGGTTGGTATATGGACAAGAGGCAGTTATGCCTATGGAATACAATGTGCCAAGTTTGAGAATTGCAACTGTCAGAGATATGGCATACCCTAACATTATGAAGGAAAGAATGTCGCAGATACTAGCTCTAGAAGAAGTCAGGTTCATAGCAAGGTTCCATCAGCAAGTGCGGAAAGCAAGGGAGAAAGCCTGGAATGATAGGAATATCAAGAAGAAGACATTTCAAGAAGGATATCTTGTATTATTATATGACAACAAATTCATGAAATTCCCAGGAAATTTTAAAACACATTGGTTATGACCATATATCATCAAGCACATCTTTTATGGTGGTGCAATTTAGCTCACAAAGTTGAATGGTTAGCTGATTCCAGGACGAGTGAATGGTAGAAGATTAAGATATACAGGGATGAATCTATCCCTGGAGCTGCACACTAAAAAATGAAGGGAAGGAAGTCTTAGTGCCACCTACAATTGAAAGTGGGCGCGGGACTATAAACTACTCTACAGAAAGGGTCTTCGCCAAAGGAATATTACTGCATGATACTTAGGAGTATGACAAAGTCTGAAGGAATTGTGACAAAGAAAAGGTGATTGTGCTATGAGGGAAGGTTCATCGAAGTTGACCAGAAATATGACCGTTGCAAGGAAAAATCTACCATTAAAAGGAATTTGTAGTTAAGGGGCGTGGGAGAAGAGAATTTATGAAGCACAATTGGTTGTATCTAGCCCCATACCTGCATTAAACGAGAAAACCTTGAACCATTCATGGGGCTAGAATTCAAATTCGTTATAAAATCCATATCCTGTGCCACATTTGACACTTTGTTGTCTGGAGAAGTTGAGAAATTGCATCTAAGTTTGGAGAGAAGAGAGCTTTTGTATGTCTGAGGAGAGCTTTGAGGAACTTGTTAAAATATTTGCAGAAAGCGGATTAGTGGGTATTATGGAGGCATAAGCAACACCCAGGTACCCAAGGCGCTAGAGGTCGCCCAGAAAGCAGGTACCCACAGAACCACAACCACAGAAGAAGCATGAGAAGGGACCAGTTGAGGTCCCTGGGGCAGAACTAAGATTATCCCCAAGGAAGAAAACACAGAAGGAAGTGCGCACGAAGAAAAAAGAAGATAAAAGGAAGAAGCCTATGCTCAAAGGAAAGAAATTGATGCAACAGAAGATGCCTAAACAGATCAATGATAGTGAAGAGGATGTCAAATTTCATGGCATGGAGGCAGAGGACAGAGAGATTCCTGTTGTGCTCCCACCTTACATGCCACCAAGAAAATCGAACGACAAGTCGGTTAAGGAGCCAAAGGAGGGAAAATTTGCCATGTACACTCCATTATTATCGAAGGAAGTTCCATTTGAGGGTGAAGTGTTGGGGAAGATCCCTCAGCTGAAGATGGAAGGCAGAGAATTTAACAACCGGAGAAAATACCTGCAATTTGAACAAAGTAGATATCTGAAACAGGTTTGGTACCGAGAAAGTGGTGTCATGAGGCTGGAGTTGTTCTAGTGGGCTGTAGGATTGTAGAGAGAGGGCCTCTTGAATATGTTGAATGTGCCACACTTTGGCTAAAGCACATCAAGTACAATATGTGTGTGACAACTCCTCCCACTGGTACATGATGGATGCATCTAGATGTTAATCAAAAGAATCACAACATTGCCTCAGTAGAGAAAATGCCCCGTAGAGGAATTTGTGGGAAAAAATAAGGACAAGGAGATCGCACAAATGATGAAGGAAAAGTTCAGACTAGTGACGAAGTTGTGGGGATATGATATCAATTCCATCGATGAACAAGGAATGCATTTCATCATGCACATCTTAGCAGGTAAGATAATGAGGAAGTGCAAGGCCAATGAGGCTACTGCAACTATAGTATCTTTGGTTGTGCAAGGGTCCAATTTAACTGGGTTGCCTATCTGTGCAAGGAATTTTTAACATATTACAGGGAAGCATAGGAACAGGGGAAGATGTTCCACTACACTTGGATGATAATCCTCATCGCACTAGTTGTGTGGAAAGAACCAGAGGACTCATAGTTTCCATATTTCGAGGTGGATGTTTGTAAAGCATCGAGGTATGCGTCCCTGTGGTTTACTAAGGAGACAATGCGTGTAACAGAGAATATGATTTTCTTTGCAGTGATGGAAATGGATCTACACATGGTGGTGAATCAACATCCAAGGTTGTCACCTAGTTTATATAAGCAGTGTTGTCACATTACAAACTTCAAAATGGACTTCCACAGAGCCTATGTGAAGGCAATGAAGGACCCAACTAGGACATGGCACCCATTTCCATACTTAGTAACCGAAGATGATTTATTCACAGTAGTACAACAATGGCTGGAAGAATGGATGAATCCACCTAGTGGAGCGGTTGGAACAAAGAAGGGTACCTCGCAGGATGCAGGTACAAGTGGAAAGGATGAAGAGATAGAAACAGAGGAAATAGATCACGAGAATGAGGAACCCCTAATTGATGTAGAATTATCAGAGGAGTCACCTTTTATTGTTAGAAGGAGAGAAACAAAAACTACGATAGGTAAGAGGAAAAAGCATAAAGAAAATAAGTCCAAGGGTGCATAAGCGATTTTCTTCACTAATGGGGACATCGATGAGATCAGAGAGAAGGTCCAAGAGATCACAACGGAGACCTGGGATAGAATTGATGATCAATATAGAATGATCTTTGCTAAGGTACAACAGGGCATCGTGGAGATGAAGGCATTTCCGCAAATAGAAAAACAACCAGAACAAATAACTCAATCACTGCAGGTAGAGCGAAGAATAGAAATGCAATTCAGCGTTAGAATTTTGTAGGTGTTAGATGGGGCACTATAGTTCTACACACCGGAGGACAAAGAACGGGCCAAAGCATGGAAGATCATCAACATAAATATTGCCACGCTACCCATTTAGGTGTTACATGAATTACATCAATGTTTAACAACCGAGCTGCAGGATCTGGAACAATGAACCTCGACATTGACAATACAGGTGGAAAAGGAGAAAGTGTTGGCTGTGGAGCTTGATTATCTTCTTTATTCATAGGTATCACCACATTGGACCCCAATTCATAATGTGGTGGTAGAATTTATGTTTAATTTAGGGTTCTCTCCCCTAGAAGGCAACCCATCGCTATATATGAGGGAATTGTATTGCGGCTATGTAAATCGGTATTGTAAGCACGAAAGAGAGAGGAGATTGTGTGAGAGCGAAGAGGGAATTACAACGGATCTAATGTAGGTTGTATCTCTTCATTTGGCTGGATAATATAAAAGCAAGGACTAGTCGTTTCTCCGTGGGCATAGCCCAAATTTGGTGAACCACATATATCTGTGTCTCTCTTGATTTTATGTGTTTTCTGTGTTTATATTTATGCAATATTTTATGTGTTTTCTGTCTTTATATTTCTGCAATATTTTATATGTTCCATTGCTCTATAATATATAATTCTCTAACAGAAAGTTGTGCTGAAGAAGGAGCTAGAGAAGGTGGCTAAGCAAAGAGACGATGCATGTTAGCGACAACAACAGTTAGAAAAAGCCATCGAAGATACTTGCAGCACAGTCCCGAACATGAAGGTCAGTGAGGAGGAACCACTAGTAGAGAAGGTCCCGAATCTCACCCTCGTGATCAAGGAATGAAAGAATACACTGGAAAATATAAAATTTGAGTATGAAGTGGAGATACCAAAGCTGCAAATAAGGTTGCAGCTAGGCACGCCACCAGAAGTGTAGGAGTAGAGGCAGAAAGACTTAAAGGTAGCATTGAAAGGCATCTCTGACATAGTGGCAGACTACAAGAAATTATTGGATGACACGACACAGATTTGGACCTCACTGCAGGAGGATCCAAACATCCAAAATATTGAGGAGGAATTACAAGTGAAGCAGAAGCAGCACGACAAGATCTTGGCAATTGTAAATACCCTACCAGTCTTGCAGAAGCTCGTCGGTATTAATGAAGAAAATAACCTCCAAAAGTAGATAGATGATCCTCAGAGGAAGGAGAAAATTTTACAAGCGAGAACACAGCCATGGTAGGGCGACACCCTCAAAATTTATCAAGAAGTGGATGAAAGGCTCAAAGAGTTGAAGAAAAGGGAGGAAAAAATATTGCAGAATGTTGTTGGCCTAACCAAAGAGGCATTGTTGGAGGATGCGCGCCAAGAGGAGAAACAAATGGCAGAGACAATCTAGCAGTATAATGAAATATACAATGGAATTGCAGCGAAAATCAAGGGAACCGCCGCTGAGTGACTTGAGATGAGTCATGGGTGAGTGTTGGGGGATTTTTGGGCTTAACCCAACTTAGTCCAAGTTTTGATCAAAGACTTTGCATTTTGAGGAGCGGAGCGTGCGGAGTTGGCGAAGTTCTATTCATCGCACAATGTTTAGGGTCTTTGGGGTGGGTCAAAAGTCCCTTATTTTATAAATGGGTTTCGGGAATTAGTCCATTATTTTTTCAGATCCATGGTATGTGGACCATGTTATTGTAGTAAGGAAGCACATATAAAGAAGATGTAATACTTTGTCGAAGATAACTATCTAAGCATAGATATAATTCATAGATTGATCATATTTTTGTCTTGGGTCTGTATTTTTGGGAAATCTCTACAGCTGAGTACACAGAGGCCTTGAAGAGTCTGCAACTGAGTGCACAAACCACCTATAGCTGGGTGCGCAGGTCATAGAAGTGTATGTATTGAAGATCCTTATTAATAAAGAAGAAGTTTTGGCGAAGTATTGTGTATTTTTCTGTGCTCATTATCTGTTGTCAAATATATCGTCATGCATGATTTTTACTGAATTATGTGAAAGAATATGTGTTATTGTGTGGTTATGTCTTCAGAAGTCATCGCATTATTGTTTTTTGTATCGATGTTTCGAACCAACTTAAGTGGTTCATCATCATGATTAGATATGTGAAAAAGTCAGAGATTGATGTGTAATAAATAGAGGATGAAGTAGGGATGGTAATGTAAAGAGCCGATAGGTTTGGTAATGCTATGATTTTAATTAAATTATTTTTATTATTAAAAAAAATTATTAAATTTTTAATTTTTAATTTCTTTAAAAAAATATTTTTATTTTTATTTTTTATTTATTTTTATTTTTGAATGATTATTAGCCTAATACGTATTATGATGTTCTCTATTATGTTTATGCATTAAGTACCAGTCTATGAAATTAATCATTAGCGCGAAGTTATTCATGTACACGAAGTTGTAGATAGATATAATACATATGTAAGCACACAAAAGCCACAACACAGATATCTCTCTGGCTGCAAACACCTATTTTTGTAACCTCCCTAACCGCTTTGGGTGAGACTATGATTTGCTTGCAGGTTGCTGCTGAAAGGGCTAGTGGTTGAAGGTTTTGTTGGTGTGCAGTACACTCTGAACTTGGGTCAAGCCCCCTTAAACCAATCATTTTCCAATATGTCGTCAAATTAAAGGTATTGTTTAATGCCACGAATGCATGTGCTATGTTAGAGGTTCACTGAGTGAATCCCCCGCACTTTAACATAACTTAAATGACTAGTTCTTTTTGCTTCCTCTATTGTTTTATTATTTGTGTATATTCTTGAATGATTAGTGAAATGTAAGGTTGAGAACACTTTTAAATTTCAAAGAATTCAAGAACTAAAAGTGCATTTTATATTGAAAATTATGCATTTAAACACCCGCAATAATTATCTTAGATTTACACTTTGAATATACAACTTGAGTCAAACTTAGCCTATTAAGGATAAAATATTTATTTAAAAAATCCTTCATTTAATGTGAATATATAAGCCAAAACATTAAATTAGAGGTAACACCACATTTATTTATTTTATTTTTTCCTAGGGCCTCATTATAATGTTTCGATCCTCTTATTCACTCTAACATTCTCATTTCCCAATTAAAAACACTTACTAATTAATGAAGAGAAACATCAACATAATAAGAGTAAGACATTCAATAACAATGACACTCAATTCTAACAAATTTCATTAACAAAGATATTTATTTATACATGAAAAAAGTCATCTCCACAAATCTTTCATCAAAATTTTCCACATTTCTCTTACACAAAATAACAATTTTAATAATAATTATAAATAAATTATTATTCTAACCATTAATTAAAAATTATACTAAATATTTTTTATACATTTTTTTTAAATTTGATTATTTAAAAAATATTAAGAAACATATATTAAATCTTCATTTACCACGTGACAACACTACTTTTTTTAGTTGCAAAATTGAAACAATGCAAAATTGTCATTTTATTTTTCTTGAAACCATCACTCTCTCTTCATGTTTCTTGAAAAAATTATGTTATTGGTCATTAATAAAAGCCTTACAACACTTGGATCTAAAAGAAATATATTAACAAGAAGATAATTTATAATTCCAAACAAAGAGATCAGTGGCAGTTGAACTAATGGAAACTGAACTAAAAATATCGCCTGAAAATTTAAAATTTATCATTTTAAAATTTATTTTGCAATAGGGAATGAATACTTTGGTTGACAGTTGAATTTGACACGTGGAAAAGTGTACGAATAGCGATAGTAAAGAAATTGAGTGAATAAATGCTGAGTTGGCAGAGATTGACCAATGAAGGGATTATCTTACTTTCTCTGACGCCGGAGAGGCACGTTGGATCGTCAGTTTCGCAGGAAATTGTGGGCTTCTGCACCAATTACAAATGAATCGAAGGTGGCTGAGTATTTCTTTACGAGCACTTTCAAAATCGACTGTGACTGTGACTGTCACAATGAAAAAATCGACTGTGACTGTGACTGCGACTGCGACTTTGACTGTGACTGTGATTTTCATGAATGGCAGCCGTTGAAGCTAGATGTGAACAGAATGCTGCGATAGAATAATATTTCTGATTTGCATGAACTTGTCATGTATTGGCATATAATAGGTAGAGCTAAGACTCTTTATCATGTTGTAGTTGACAAAGCCGTTTTCAGAGGGTTTGCGCAGGTGGTTTAGTTTTTATTTACAGGCTATTTGTTTGTGTGCGCAGAGTGTATTGTTTCCCATCGATTAATTGGAGTCAATCAGTCTACATAGAGATTTCTTGCATCCGCTCTGGTTGAGAAGCCCTTTTAGTATTGTTTAACAGCAATTAATTGGAGTCAACTAGTTTATGTTAAGTGTGAAGCCAATTTTTTGTAGGATTCTAGATTTTTTTATACAGTTATTAGTTTCTAAATGATCCCAGATCTCCATCTAAATCTTTCTTCTGCCTCCATAAATTTGTAATTTCTCTGGCCAAGGAAAGCAAGCCAAGGCCCAAACCTGTTATGTAATGCTAAGCGATTTTTGTTCTCCAATGATTGTTTTATTGATTCCACTGTTTTTGATTGAATAATCTTGTTGTTTCTCCATTTGCCTGTCTCTGAGTATAAATCCGATGTGTGTTATGTATGCTCTGATATAACAACTGGTATCAGAGCTAGGGTTGAATATCCACTGTGCAAGCCGCTTAGTGCCATCGCTTACTTTGGGAGCAGCGTTCATTAAAATGTTGGTTGTTACCCTCTATTGAAGGACCTGTCCAGAAAATCGCTGAGGAACGCTGGAACTGAAAGACAATCACTGCAAGAAAAACAAAGTCATGGACCTATGTTGAAACGTGTTGCTGCAAGAAAAACAAAGTCATTGACCTATGTTGAAACGCGTTGCTGGAGTTTGAAATGTGGAGATTCGTGGGGTTTGCAGTTGAAACGTGGTGTTCGTAAGTTTTTTTTTTTTTCACATCAAGCTTGCACGAATACGTCAAGTTTTTTCTCAAACCAACATATGTATGTGCTAAATGTGAAAAGGTTAAAACATTATATATGTTTTTATATTTATTATGAAATATATATAATTATATGTTGGAATTTTGAAAAGTATATTTTAAAAGGAGAAGGAATTTTGAAAAGGGCATTTTAAAAGGAGGAAGGCCATTATTACTAAATTTTAAAGAGTAATAATTAAAGTTTTATTTTTAAATGTAGTTTTTGTGTTTTGGGGCATGAATTTGATTGAAAATGGAGACAATAGTTACAGATATGGAGAAGTTGAGTGGGGCTAATTTTGCCCTATGAAAATCACAGGTGGAGGATATATTGATTTTAAAAGATTGGTATTTGCCGATTGAGGGCACAACAAAGAAATATTCATCGATGACAAATGCATAGTGAAATAAGCTAGATAGAAAGGCGATTGCAACAATCCACCAATATTTAGCAAATAATGTGTATTTCAATGTGTCCGGAGAAAAAACGGCAGAAAGATTATGGAAGAAACTCCATGATCTATATGAGAAGAACACGACATCAAACAAAGTGATCTTGATGAAGAAGCTTTATAATCTCAGGATGAAAGAGGGTGCTTCAGTTGCTGAGCACTTGAATGCATTTAATATTATTACTAATCAACTTGCCTCTGTCAAAATCACTTTAGATCATGAAATTAGAGCTATTTTGCTAATGCGTTCTATGCCAGATAGCTGAGAAAATGTAATTGTAGCTATGAGCACTTCAACAACTACAGGGACCTAAAGTTTGATGATGTCAACATCAGTTTAATGAATGAGGAACTGCAACTCAAGTCAATTGCGAAAAACCACGGAGGAGAAGCTCTAGCTCTAGTTGATCGTGGTAGGAGAATGGATCGACGCAAGCAAGGGCGATCAAGATCGAAAGGCCGATCAAAATCAAGGAGAGGTAGAATCATCCGCTTTCATTGTGGCAAACCTGGGAACATGAAGAACGAATTTTGATTTTGGAAGAAAGGACAAAAGGATCAGAGACCATCTAATACAAATCACAAGTCATCCAGCACAAATAAAGGTGAGACCACTACTGTAGCCACAGATGGTGATGTGTTGTTTACTGTTTCAGTAGAGTATGCATGTGTATATACATCTAGCAGCAGCTTTGATTAGATCCTTGACTCTGGGCATCTCACTATGTAACCCCATGCAAAGGTAGTTTTGTTTCATATAATTTCGGTGATTATGGTAGAGTGCATTTGGGGAATAATCATTTTTGCAGTATTGTTGGAGTGGGAGATGTCCAAATCAAGAAGAAAGATGGACAATATATATTTTTGAAAGAGGGCAGGCATGTACCAGAAATGTGCATGAGTTTAATCTCTATGGGACGATTGGATGATGAAGGCTATTCAACAAGCTTTGGAAAAGGAGGCTAGAAAATTAACAAAGGTGCATTGACCATGGCCAAAGGACCCAAGACAGGAACATTATACACATTGAAGACACTGATAGGAAAATCAGATTTGGCTGCTGTCACAAAAGAAGGAAATTCAACAGATCTATGGCATAAGATTTTGGGTCACATGAGCGAGAAGGGTTTAAAAATCCTTGTTGATAAAAAATCATTGCCAGGTTTGACATCCTACAATCTTGATCTTTGTGATCATTGTATATATAGTAGACAAAGGGTTTCATTCCTTAGAGGTGGCCATGATAAAAAGAAAAATGTGTTAGAATTGGTACACTTATACGTGTTTAGGCCTGTTAACATCAAATCATTAGAAGGAGCATCATATTTTGTAGCATTTATAGATGATTCATCCAGGAAGGTTTGAGCATATCCTATGAAAAATAAAAGTGAAGTGTTTGGAATATTTCAAAAATTCCATGTTGTTGTTGAAAGAGAGACTGATAAATTGCTAAAGTGTTCAAGAACAGATAATGGTGGAGAATATTTCTCAAATGTATTTAAGGAATATTGTAACAGGTTTGGCATAAAGCATGAGAAGATTGTGCCCGGTACTCCTAAACAAAATGGTGTCACAGAAAAGATGAATCGCACCATTATGGAAAAGGTGCAAAGTATGTTGTCCAATTCTAGTTTGGAGAAGAATTTTTGGGCTGAAGCAGCCAGGACCACTTGTTACCTCATAAATAGATCTCCAACTACAGCCTTGGATGGTGGTATCCCTAAAGAAGTTTGGACTGGTAAGAATTTGAATTATTCTCTCTTGAAAATCTTTGGATGTGAAGCATTCGTACATATTCCCAAAGCAAATAGAACTAAGCTAGATGAAAAATCTATGAAATGCATATTTTTGGGATATGCCGATGAAGATTTTGGTTATCATCTATGGGATCCAGTCAAACATAAAATTATTAAAAGTAGAGATGTTATATTTAATGAGTCAAAAATGTTCAAGAGGACTGTAGGTGAGTTGGATGTTAGGAAGGTTATTGATAGGTTTGAAGAGAAACAGGAGAACATACCACCAATACAAGAAAATGAACAACAAATTCAGAAGCATGAAGAACAACAAGTGGAAAATGATGAACAACAAGAAGAAGGAATCTTGTAGGAACCTTTACATGAAATTCAACCTGATAATGCACCACCACAGTTGGTTCGCAGATCTTCTAGGCCTCATAAGCCTTCACAAAGGTATCCTCTTTCAAACTATATTTTGTTGACTGATAAAGGTGAACCTAATTGTTTTCAAGAAGCTTGTAAAGTTAAGCACAGTGAAGAATAAAAGAAAACAATGGAAGAAGAAATGATCTCTTTGTTGGAAAATAAAACTTGGGAATTGGTAAACCTCCCAAAAGGTAGAAAGGCTCTACAAAACAAATGAGTGTACAACATTAAGCATGAAGGTGATGAAAAGAAGGAGAAGTATAAAGCAAGGCTAGTGGTGAAAGGTTTTTCCCAAAAAGAAGGTATTAACTTCACTGAATTTTTCTCACCTGTTGTTAAAATGTAATCCATTAGAGTCATTCTTGGTCTACTTGCTGCTTTAGACTTAGAATGTGAACAATTAGATGTAAAAATTGCATTCCTTCATGGTGAATTAGAGGAAGAAATTTATATGCAGCAACCAGAAGGATTCATAGAAAAAGGCAAAGAAGGCCTTGTTTGTAGGTTGAAGAAGAGTCTCTATGGGTTGAAACAAGCACCTCAACAATGGTACATGAAATTTGATTCATTCATGTTGAAACATGGTTTTCAGAGGTTGGAAGATGACCATTGTGTCTATATCAAGAGGTATGATCAAGGAAAGTATATCATATTATTGTTATATGTGGATGACATGTTGATTATTGGGCATGATAAGAATAAGATCAATAGGTTGAAGAAAGATTTGGGTAG
>APFE030721423.1:169926-180793 GCA_000404065.3 Pinus taeda | reverse complement strand
AAACACATATATTTGAAAAGACATGGATATTTAGCTTCACTTTACCATGGAGATTTTTAAGATGTAAATAGGTTCTGTTCAATACTATGGGTCAATATCTTAACTTATAAATATCACATGCTCATGCTCAAAAAACCATAACTCATTTCATATCACTTATTGTTATGACATTCTTTTAATTAATTAACTTAATTAAAAATGAAAAATAAACATAATTGCTTTAAAGATAAATCTCAATCTTTGATTTAAGTATACTAATAAAAATATTATATTTTATGGTAATTAAATCTCTACCATTTACAATATGGTTAAATATATTTCTATTGTAACTATTTTGAAGAAAAAATCAATATTATTAGAATAAATACCAACTCTAATTGACTTTATAATGAGATAAATCCTAAAAAAAAGGGATTTTTTTACCATCAACTCTTTATTTTTATTTTTCAATTTTTATAGAACGACATTGTTCTCATCATCATGATAAAAATACATAAAATAAATGTTAATGTTATATATAGTTATGGATAATATTTATTTCATTTAAATTAATATTCCTCTTTAACCAGAAAGCATTGTCATGAGTCATTTTCACCCAGGAATTTTTAGCAAGGCAATTTTATTGGAAATTTCGCTAAAACATTTACGCATGGCATTTTAACTAGGGCATTTTCAATTAAGCACACTTTGACAACCTTACTTTTGGACTTTGACCTAATCAAGTGCACACAAGTTACCTTTCTTGATCTTATTTATAATTTATTTCTTCTCTATTCATTGAGAAATTTAGCAGTAATCTAGAAAAGTAATCTTAGAAAATACAGAATTATTAGACAAATGTAGAGAAAAAATAGAAGTAAAAATTGAAAAAGTTAGGGGCAATGTATCATAATAATTTTGTAACCTTTGAAGATTAGATTTATAAATAGATAAAAAATAAAATAATAGGGTTGTAAGTTGTAGTAATTAGGGATGTAGTTTGGAAGGTAAATTGGATATCATACCCATCAAATAGGAGATGGATAAGCTTGTAAAGTTAAATTATGAAATCTATAAAAGAACCTCGAACCTCATATTTTCTGTTTAAAAGAAAAGAAAGAAGAGGACACACTAACCACAAAATAAATTACAAATTGAAACAACTTGTCCCATAAAAGTAAAGAGGATGAGCAAAAATATTGAGCATAAATATAGGTTAATACATGTTAAGGTTATATCCAGTGACCATAAAACTTGCATACTCATTAAAATTAGTATAAAAGGATCAAGAATATTTATAAATGAATAAATCATTCTAGAAGGCTAAGTTGAAACAAGGAAGGAAGTTTAAAAGGTAAAATAGTTAAAGAAGTGACAGGGAGAAATTAGGATAAAAAGTATACTATTAGGGATAGAGATGAAAATTAATATTAAATGGGAATTTAGGATGCTCCTAATCCTCTCTTAGAACTTGCATGAATTTCTACGGAGAAAAGGAGTCGTGTTAAGTTGGATCACAAATGAAATTGGTATTATATTGTTTTTCGAAACTTGAAAGCATGAAGAAAGTGAGGCCTCTAACATAATAGGATTTGTCTTTTGGTCATTATGAACAAAGTGATCCTACCAGAGTTGAATTGGAGGCATAGGTTATTGCATAAATAATAAACGTTTTCCCACACATTAAGATTCACAACAAGGGTCATCTTATTTAGCACATGTAGAAGGATATTTCAAATATTAATTATAATAACTTTTATATAAAAATGTTTCTCTTTATCCACAAGGGTTAGTTCAATTGGTCGTGTCCTCGTCGTTAAAGCACCTTTACTATTGAGCGGTCACAGGTTCAATTCTCTCGACATTCTCAAAGTCAAGCTTTGTGGTTGAGTTGGAAGGAAGTGTTCCCTTTGGGTGGATCCTCCTAGTACTAATATTATGTGGATGTAGTGGCCAGCAATCTTTGGGGTCTGTGAGCCACATAGAAAAAAGAAGGACAAGATCTTACTTTCTATTTATTAATTTCACTTTTTATAAGAAAAGTCATATAGATCAAATCTATTGCCATAATGGATTATAACAAGATATGTGTAGTGAAGGTAATATCCTCTTTCTAGGAGATATTAACCCAAGAACAACAACTAATTAATCTATTATTTCAAACAATGATTCCAACACTAATCCTTTATTATTGTAAGGAGTACCTTTCTTAACCTAACACATACAAAATAAACTCTAAACACTTAGTTGAGAATTTATTTGTCATTAAGCTAATCAAGTTTTGTAACTCTCAAGATCAAATATTTTTCAATGGTCTAAGGAAATGGAAAAGAGCCAACTAGATTATTTGTATTTACTAGTATGGCAACAATGTCATAAATTATGTGATATATTATATCCTTGTATGCAAATTTGGACATTTTAAATGACCATGAACCTAACTTTGATAATAGATATTTAACTCTAACTCACGATTGTCATAAACAAATGCTCCATATATTGGAATTCTAATTATTAGAAGTGGTTGATTTTCAACAAAAATAAAATTAACCTTTTCAAAAACGATTAAATAACAAATTAAATCTTTATAAAATAAGTTTAATATTGAAAACCTCTATCATAATTTTACATTTCTCTCTACCTACATTAACAAGTTCTCTATCAATAATGACATAAAAAAAAAAAAATAGAACAAGAAACTCTTTGTATGATAAAGAGTGTAATATTGCTAGAAAAGTTGTCATTGATGCTTCAAATGAGTTCTTAAAATTTAACAACATAAATAGGTACAAAGACTATATAAATAAAAGGGTAAAAGGTATATTTAAATAAAAATCAAGAGAAGTTGTTGCACCTCCCTAAGCTAGATCCTAAGAAATTCTAGCTCATCAAACCAGCGAAAATAATGATTCTATTGAGGGATTGGAATTACCACTTAAAATGCCTCATGAACCCCTTGATGACATGGGAAGCATTCAAATTATTTCTACAAAGGAAGAAGTTGTTGTATAAAAAACATATAGTTTTGGGCTAAGAAACTTGCAAAAGGGAAAGCTATTTACAGACTATTAAGTAATTCTAATAATGTCCACATGCAACATAACTCGATTTTATTATTGTTTGGAGATTTTTGTGGTTGAGCTTTAAAGAATTGCATGCAGAAGATAAATGCATAGTAGACATTTTAAAATCAACGTTTCAAGTCACAAACAGGACCCATCATCCCAATTCTTTTGAGAATTGTATATTATACAAAACAAACAATATAACCTAATGAATTTAGGAAACATGAAAATTTACCAAAAGTTGCATACATAGATTGAATGATTATTCTAACAATTTCTTCAATGGCTTTGGAGTTATGCTTAATTTCCATTTCATCTTCAAACTAGTGCACCCTCCATCATTTAGCTTGCCACATTTAGATTTTCATTTCACTAATGGAACTTGGTTTGAAGCTCTGAAATGATCACTCTTTCTCATATTCACAGCTAAAATTTGTGGCATATTACATCCCACTTCTAGGATAGTCATTGGATGTTTCTGCTACAAGAGTGTCCCCATAATGGTTTCTACCTCAGATACTACATTTTGTTGATTCTCATAAATCTTTGTATTGACCCCATATAAATCGATGCTTTATTTTTTTTTACAGTCTTTTCATGATTTGTCATGGTCCCACAAATGTTCCTCAACTCTTAGTTATCCATTGTGGGGTGACAAAAGGAATACCAATTTGCCTTTGTAATCTCTACATAAAATTTTGTACCTAATGTATGTAATAAGAAAGATGCAAAAAATAATAAATTGAGTACTATGAAATTACAATAGAATGATCAAAATGCTTTCACTATAGAAAATGCACCCTTATCCTAAGAATTAACAAGAATCACTTAATAAAAAAAACAATTAAAACCATGAAAAATAAACATATACCAAAATAAAACCAAAAGCTACCATAAAAATAACTATGAATTAAAAAAAGGGTGGATGAAAAAATGTTGGGTTGTGTTATATTCTTTCCACGACTAGCCCATGTAGTTAACTAGGGGGTTAGAGGGGGGGTAGATCCCCCCCTTTGTTGAACCTATTGCATAGCGGGGGGGGTCATAAGGGGTTTGAAGGGTGCAGGTAACTCCCCTCTATGGGGTCCGGGGCAACGCCCTGGAAACTTTTGTTTTTTGGACCCTATATTAGGTTGGGCGGACCTACCTATGGTTTTGTGCATGATTTTCGCACATGGTTTTGGACGCAATAGTTTTCGGTCCATGGTTTTAGATGCAATGGTTTTTGGTCCATGGTATTGGATGCTTCAGCATATATAAATATGTGTCGTAACATTGAAAGGAACATAATGAAAAATCAAGCTAGTAGTCTTGGTTTTGGGATTTGGGGGAAAATCTCTTTGTATATGTGTTTTATGTGTTATGCTTTCGCATTGTTTATTTTATGTGTTTTAGAATTCGTATGTAGGTAATTTCTATATGAGGTTAAAACCTACATTTGGTATCAGAGTTGTTTTGGCTTCAAGGGGATGCCTTTGTTACTGAGGGGTTTTGCTCGGGCCTATGGTAGACCCTGTTCAGTGGGAGATCTACGAGATCGATTCTGGTGGTGAAAGAAGATGGCGAGCAATGGAAATATATATATCAATAAATTTAATGGTCAGAGTTTTGAGTTGTCGAAACTCAAGATGGAGGATCTGTTGGTGGATAAAGATCAGTGGATCGCGGTAGATCCAAGTACTAAACTAACGGCAGTATCTGATGAAGAATGGAAGAATTTGGATCGGAAGGCAAAGAGCAGAATACGATTGTGTGTCTCGGATTTAGTGTTGTTGAATATATCAGGGGAAGCTACGGTGAAGGCTTTGTGGGACAAGTTAGGGACTTTGTACCAATCTAAGTCTCTGGTGAATAAACTGTTCCTGCATCAAAAGCTGTATAACCTGAGGATGAAAGATGGAAACTCGGTGACAAAGTATCTGAACCCATTTAATACTGTGATAAGTCAGTTATTAGTTGTTGATATTAAAATTTCAGGTTAAGATAAGTGCATCATTTTGTTGTGTTCTCTACCAGATTGGTGGGATAGTCTGGTTATTGCAATAGTTAGCAATACAACTGTCTTGCAGCTTGATGAAATAGTCTCATCGTTGTTGACGAAGGAGATGAGACAAAAAAATATGGAGATCAAGAATGGTGATGCCTTGTCTATACGAAGATGGTGTCAGCAAAGAAACAAAAATAATTCATTGAGTGGGAGATCTAAATCTCTAGGAAAACCTATAAAGGTGGTGTGCTATAAATGTGGAAAGGAAGGGCACTACAAAAGGGACTATAAATCTAAAGCTTCTGATAAAGGAAAGGGATCGGATGATGCTTATTATGTAGAGGCGAAAACCACCTCAGATGAAGGTGGGGATGTGTACTTGGATTTTTCAAATACACATGTAGATCATGAGCCATGGTTGATTCACTCAGGTGCATCCTTTCACTTCACTCCTCATAGAGAGTGGTTCTACGAGTACGAGAAATATGATGGTGGTGATGTCTTCTTGGGGGATGACAGGAAGGATAGAATTGTTGGCCGTGAAAAAGTAAATTGAATTTGCAAGGTGGAAGAGTTAGAATACTTCCGAGTGTTCTTTATATTCCTGCATTAGCTAGAAATCTGATTTCTGTAGGCAAGTTGGATGATGCAGGTGTAAAAATAGTGTTTGAGAAGGATACCTGCAAGATGGTTTGGGGGGCACTGGTATTGATGTGGGGAGTTTGAATTGGAACTCTGTACAAGCTGCAAGGTAGCACTGTTGTTGATGGGTGCAACAGTTATGTGGTTCCCGAAAGTGGAGCAGAAAATTTAGTGGTCTTTGGAGAGAAGACCATGTTGTGTCATCAAAGGTTTGGACATATTGGAGAGAAGGGCCTTCGAATACTTCATGGTAAAGGTATGGTAGAAGGTATGAGTAATAGCTCTCTGGATTTTGATTTCTATGAAAATTGTTTATATGGGAAGCAAAATCGGGTGAGTTTCCCCTCTGGTGGTAAGAGGGCGAAACATATAATAGAACTTGTGCACAGTGATGTGTTTGGACCTGTGAAGGTTCCATCACTGGGTAAGTCTGTGTACTATGTATCATTTATAAATGACTTCTCAAGGAATACATGGATATATTTCCTTAAAAAGAAATCTGAAGTCTATGACAGGTTTAAAGAATTTAAGGCTCTGGTGGAAAACCATACAGAGAAGAAGATAAAGGTGTTGAGGACACATAACGGTGGAGAGTTTTGCAGCAACAAATTTGAAAAATTTTGTAAGGAGTGTGGTATATCACGGAAGAATACTACTCCATACACACCTGAGAAAAATGGAGTTGCAGAAAGAATGAACAAGACGTTGATGGAAAGGGTAAGAAGCATTCTCAGTGGTGTCAGGTTAAGACAGGAATTCTGGGTAGAGGTGGTGGAGACAGCGTGTTACCTAGTCAAAATATCACATTCATCAGCATTGGAGGATAATACTCCACAAAGGGTATGGATTGGTAAAAAACCCTCTCTTTCACATTTGAAGTTATTTGGATGTGATGCATATGTACATGTTTCAAAGGAGAAAAGAACCAAGTTGAATAGTAAATCTGAAAAGTGCATCTTTATTGGGTCTAAGGATGGTTTCAGGGTTATAAACTTTGGAAACCAGTAATAAGGAAGGTTGCGTACAGTCGAGATGTGGTGTTCAGAGAGGTGAAAGATGTTATTAAACATGAATTCCAACCAAAGGAACCTGGTAATGTGGAGTTTGAGCTTAAGGAGGAAGAATTAAACTCTACAGCAGAGGAGGAATTAGAAGATGAAGAGTCACAAACTTCGGGGGTGAGAAGATCATTTCGAGAAAAAAGGTAGACGGAAAGGTATAGTCCATCTGCGTTTTCTTTAAATTTTTACTTTATCTGTTACTGATGATGATCCCAGAACTGTGAAGGAAGCAGTAGATTCAGAGGATGGCAAACTTTGGAAAGAGGCCATGGTTGATGAAATGGCATCATTACACAGAAATGAGGCTTGGGATTTGTTGGAGTTGCTAGCTGGAACGAAACCCATTGGCAGCAAATGGATGTTCAAGAAGAAGACAAATGCAAAAGGAAAGGTGGAGAAATACAAAGCTCGGTTTGTAGCAAAAGGTAGTTCCCAGGTGTCAGGAATTAATTTTGGTGATATTTTTTCTCATGTTGCCAAGGTAGCTTCTATTAGATTACTTTTCTCTGTTGTTGCTGCTTTTTATTTTGAGGTAGAACAGATAGATGTGAAGACAACGTTTCTCAACAGGGATCTGGAAGAAGAGATCTACATGAAGCAACTGAAGGTTTTGTGATGAAGGGTAAGAAAGAAATGGTATGCAAGTTAAAGAAGTCTCTATATGGGTTAAAACAGTAACCAAGGATGTGGCATCAGAAATTTGATACATATATACGGGGACTTGGCTTCACCAGAAGCAAAGTAGATCATTGTGTGTATTTTAAATTAATTGGTGACTGTGTTATTTATCTGGTCTTGTATGTGGATGATATGTTGTTGGTTGGAAATGACAAAGAAATTATCTAGGATTTGAAGACCCAATTGTCCTCTAAATTCGACATGAAAGATCTTGATGCTGCAAACTATATTTTGGTCATGGAAATTAAAAGACACCAGGAAAAGAGGAAGCTATGGTTAAACCAGAGGAAGTGCGTTGAGACAATAATGTAGAGGTTTAATATGCAGGATAGTAAATCGGTGAAGGTTCTTATTCCTGTAGGTGTGAGGTTATCTGCTGAACAGTGTCCCAAGACACAAGAAGAGGAAGATGACATGCCCCATGTTCCATATACAAGTGCAGTGAGTAGCTTGATGTATGCAATGGTCTGTACTAGACTAGACATTTCACATGCAGTGCGAGTATTGAGGAGGTTTATGTCAAAACCAAAGAAGGAGCACTAGACAACAGTGAAGCAGGTTTTCAAGTATTTGCGTGGCACTAGTGATTATGGTTTGTGCTACCAAGGAAGACCAGGATTGGACAGAGAGTTGGATATTCGTGGCTTTTTTGATGCAGACTGGGCTATAGATATGGATCAGAGAATATGTACAAGTGGGTATGTGTTTAACCTATTTAAAGGTGCAATCAGTTGGATGAGTAAGAAACAATCTGTAGTGGCACTATCAACTACAGAGGCAGAATACATGGCAGCCACTCATGCAAGCAAGGAAGCAATTTGGTTTCAGATATTTTGTTCAAGTATGGGGTTAGTACAGGGAGCTATAAGGATAGAATGTGATGGCCAAAGTGCAATTTTCTTGGCAAAGAACCCTGCATATCATTCAAAGACAAAGCACATTGATGTTCAATATCACTTTGTGAGGGATATCATAGAAGGCAAAAAGGTGTTGCTAGTAAAGGTGGGCACTTTGTTATGAAACTAGCTCACAAAAAGATAAAAAAGATAGATCAACACCTTAGAAATAAGTCTCTTCAAGGGGGCAACCTCCTTTACATTACACAAATGAACAATTCTTAGATGATACAAATGACAAGACCTCCTTTCTATATATAGGAGTTTAAGGGGTCATACTATAATCAGAGCCAACATTACAATAATACTGTAAGGGCATAATAATAACAATAGTGGGCTTCTATGGGAGATGGAGCAGAGCAAGGAGAGTCGAGTGAGGGTTTGGAAAACCTAGGGTTTTTCTCAGAGATTGCGGCGGCACTGGAATGGGAACGGTGACTAAAGCTTGCAAAGGGGTCATCGGGATAGTAGGAGGAAAAACACTGATTAGAAATAACCAGAGGGGGATCTGAGAAACGAACCGGATTGAAGACCGTAATGGAGGGCGTGAAAGGGAGGGGAGAGATCCCCTCCTACAAAAATATAGTGGCAGAGGAAACGAGCGGGTACCGGATGCAGGAGAATACAGAGACAAGGAGTAACGATGAGCCAGTGCTAGGAAACCGGTGGCAGACCAAACTTGGAGGTAGATGCCTACCCAGAGCCCAGAAGAAACCAAGGTATGTTATCCCCAACAATAAACTGGAAGACTATAGGAGTTACAAGAGAGATCATGCCATGATCTACAAATTTGTAGGGTTTTGGCCGACAGAAAGGGATCTAGCTAAATGGATACAACAGCGATGGAAGCCGAAAAGGCACATAGATCTTAAGCTAGGGGAAAAGGGTTTCTTTACAATTATATTCGCAAATATGGAAGATAAGGAGAGAACCTTTGAAGGTGGACCATATTTCATGAATAATGTCGGATTATTCATGAGGCATTGGGAAGATAGATATAACCCAGATCACGAAAAAATGTTAGCAGCTTCGATCTGGGTGAGATTATTTGGATTGCCGACAAAGTTCTGGGATCCTGACATACTGGAAGGTATCGGTAATATGGTGGGTACCTTCGTTAAAGTTGCAGAGTCCACAAAAATAGGGAAGTACACATCTTACGCTAAGATATGCGTTTACATGAATATAGCTGAGCCATTACCGGAATACATAGAGTTGGAGTATCATGATGAACTTTGGCAAAAACCACTAGACTACGAACACATACCTTTTAGATGCAGGAGGTGCCATGAATACGGGTACCTATTTAAACAGTTCCCACTGAATAAAGAAGAAGAAACCATAAATAAAAAGGAAGAGGATCAAAAGGGGTCAGAAGAAAGGAATGAAGAAGAAATCAGCTTCCAAGAAGTCCAGAGAAAGAAAAAGGCAGGAAAAGATACAGCAAGACAGCAACAATCTGTAAAACTAGCAACAACAGAATGTAACAATCAATTCCAAGTCTTACAGGAGGAAGAGGAGGAAGGGGGGAAAGAAGAAATCACAGAGGAGCCTATGGAAATAACTAAGAACCTAGTCCAGAATAGTAAGGGGAGAGAAGAAATGGAGGATAGTATGGAAGTGACAATTGAACAAATTCAGGGGGAGGCCGAAGCACAAAAAGATAACGAGAATGAAGAGGAGAGAATTATGAAAAGACTGCTTCAAGACTGGAAAAACCTAGATGAAAGGTTCATCCTGGAAAATCAAAAGCAATTGTATAAAGAAGCCTTTTAGAAATATAAGGAGAAGAAAGGAATCACTTTGGAAAGTCAGACATAGCAAGGAGGAAGCAAAGGACTCCAAAGTCTGGGATTGGACAATATTGGCAAAGGGGGAAGGAAACGAGGGAGGCGGACAATGAAAAAAACCATACAAGCGGTAGGAGAGATTCTGGTTAATTTAGGTAGGGTTATACCTATTTCAGAGGTATTCCATCAACCGTCCAAAAAGTTATAAGATGATTGTCACAAGCTGGAACATAAGAGGCCTTAACAGTAAAGGCAAGCAGAGGTACCTGAAGGATAGGTTAAAGAAAGATAAGCCAAGCATTATGATAATTCAAGAAACGAAAATCGGATCACAACAATTAGAAGGGATGATTAAGAAACATAAAATAAAATATGAGGTGATGGGTCAGGACTCCAATGGCACAGCAGGGAGCTTGGCTATTCTCTGGAATCCTGAAGAAGTAATGTTTGATAATTGGATAAGCATGCCTAGAATCCTCATAGGATTATTCAGATTGATAGGGTCAGAAGAGTGGATCCTCATCTCCGGGGTCTATGGACTGCACATTCCAAGAGATCGTAGAAACTTCCTTAGTAGTCTGCAATCTGTAAAAAGGATGTTTCCTGGAACTCCATGGATAGTTGGGGGCGATTTTAACATGATAAGAACAATGGAGGAGAAAAATGGAGGCATAAGGAGAGCGGACCAATATATGGAAGAATTTGATGAGATGATTACAAAACAAAGGTTGGTTGACATCCCAACAATAAATGGTATTCATACCTAGAA
>APFE030721423.1:141857-169725 GCA_000404065.3 Pinus taeda | reverse complement strand
GGGGGGAGTCAAATAGCCTCTAGACTAGATCGATTCCTTGTTGCTGAGCAGGTGCTAAATCGAGATGTCTATGTGGAAGCTAAGATACTGCCAGCCATGGGCTCTGATCACTGGCCGATCAGGCTGGAAATTGATAATAAAAAGAACTCCCATAAGAAACCTTTCAGATTCGAAGCCTTCTGGCTCAGGAACTCTGAGTTCTTATCCAAAGTCGACGATTGGTGGAATCAGAGCATGCAAAAAGGAAAGGGTAAGATGCATACCTTTCAATTAAAACGTAAAGAGCTTAAAAGGAGAATAAGAATATGGAATAGGGAAGAGTTCGGAAACATAATGAAGGAAAAACAAAAATTAGAAAAAGAAATGGAAGAGATTCAACAACAAACCATCGAAGAAGGAAGAAATGAGGAAAGAAGCAGAAAAGAAGGAATTATTCTAAGTCAATTAGAAGAGCGGAGAAAATAGGAGGAAATCCTCTGGAGACAAAAATCCAGGATCAATTGGTTACGTGAAGGGGAAAGAAATACAAAGTTATTTCATCAAGCTATGATTCAACACAGGCAAAGAAACATGATTTTTCTATCAAAAATGATGAGGGAGAGAGGATAATAAATCATTCAGGAATAGAGCAGACCTTGGTGGAGCATCACAAGGAAATTTTAACGGAACCGACAGTTGACAGAGAAACGGCGATAGATCTCATAGGCAGGGAGATTCCCAGACAAATAACTGAAGAAAAAAACATGGCACTAATGAGGGCAGCCACCTTGGAGGAAGTGGAGGACATTGTAAGGAGCATGAATAAAAACAAAGTGCCAGAGCCGGACGGATTTATAGTGGATTTTTATCAAGCAGGATGGCTCTTCCTCGGCCAAGAAATCTTGGAGGTAGTAGAGGAATCGCGCATGAAACAAAAGGTATGGCCAGGCCTCAACTCTACTTTTCTTACTTTGATTCCCAAAACTGCTAGCTCGGAAACTGCCCATGGTTTCCGACCCATCACTCTATGTAATGTCATATATAAAATAATTTCCACTCTGATAACTAAGAGATTAAAGCCCATCCTCCCAAATATAATATCACCTGAACAAACCGGTTTTGTGGAGGGCAGACAAATCCTTGATGGACTGGTAGTAACTGAGGAAATAATTCATTCTCTAAAACAGAGAAATCTGAGAGGTATGATGATTAAGCTGGATTTGTCCAAGGCGTATGACCGCCTAAATTGGAACTATCTTAAAGTAATCCTTTCAGCCTTTGGATTCAGTAGGATATGGATTGACTGGGTGCAGGATATGATATCAACACATTTCTTCTCCATCCTGGTAAATGGAGCGCCCTCCTCCACTTTTAAAGCCACTAGAGGAATTCGACAGGGGGACCCCATATCTCCCTTTATGTTCATAATGGCTGCGGAGGGCCTGGGTCGGTACTTCAAAGAAGCCCTAAGAGAAAAAAAAATTAAAGGACTAAGGTTGTGGGATGACAACCTACCCATTACCCATCAACAGTTTGTGGACGACATTATGCTCTTCGGTGAAGTCTCAATAAAGGAAGTTAGGGGGATAAAAAGCATCCTAGACTTATTTGGGGAGGCATCAGGGATGGAAGTAAACAAAGAAAAATCATGCACTTTCATCTTCAACACTCCGGACACAATCAAAGCTCATTTAATAAGGATGTTAGGATTCAAGCAAGGAGAACTTCCTACAAAATATTTGGGAAACCAACTAGACATAAACCCTACAAGAATAGCGAATTGGCAGCAAGTCATAGAGAAGATCAAGAATAGATTGGAAAGTTGGTCTTTCAGGGTTCTAAACATAGCTGGGAGGCTGATTTTGTTGAAATCACTTCTTCAAGCGATTCTGATTTATCATCTATCTATACTGGCTACTCCCAAAGGAGTATGCAACAAAATGAAGGAAATTTTTAGCAAATTTATCTTGAGTGGCCCAAAACAACAGAGAAAATGGGCTCTGGTGTCTTGGAAAAACTTGCCAAAGAGAAAGGAAGAAGGAGGTTTGGGGCTTAGGGATCCAGAAATCCTGAAGAAGGTGCTAGGTGCGAAGCTCTGGTGGAGATGGATGAAAGGAGGAAGCGACTTATGGGAAATAGTCTGGACTCGAAAATATAATATGCCCACGACAACTGAGGGCATCTTGAGATTGGAAGAAACGCCTAGAGGATCTGCCATTTGGGAATTGACTAGTTAGAACCGACATATAGTAAATGACTACGCCTTCTGGGAAATAATAGGAGGAGGAACAACGAGATTCTGGGAAGAAGGATGGCAGCAAAGAACCAAATTAGCTAGTATACAGAGTCTTCAGGGCATACATGCTGAGGCCGTCAGAGAGGGTCGGGAACTTGTAAGGGATTTTTGGTTAGAAGGGGAGACAGATGGAATGTGGCGAAAATGGAGAAGCCCAGAAGAATGGCATGAGAATATGGACCGGGAGCAATGCAGAACATATATAAAAGAATTGGCCTCAAGGAAAATAAAAGTAAGACAGGGACCGGACATTCTCAGATGGGGAAAATCCACAAGAGGAACCTATTCAGTAAAGGAAGCCTACTATTTAACAACAGATCATGAAAGGGAGGAAGAAGCAATAGACTGGAAGGAAATATGGAATAGTAAGTGGTGGCCAAAGATAGGGATATTTGCCTGGCTGGTCGGAAAAGAAAGGATCTTAACTTGAGACAAAATCCAAAGAAAAGGCTTCTCGGGCCCTTCCAGATGTAGCCTATGTAGGTTGGAGACAAAGACCTAGGAACACATTCTAAATTCATGCCCATTCACCCGATTTCAGTGGGGAGAGATCAGAGACCTATTCGGCAAAACCAACAGGGACCCTGAGGACATCAAAAAAACTTTATTTCAATGGGGCAAGGGACAATTCTCTTGCAAGGTTGTAAGGAGAACTTGGAATCTAACTATTGGTTTTGTCATATGGCATTTGTGGAAGGAACGAAATCGTACGATTTTCCTGGATAAAACTAACACCAAGGAGAAGGTATGGAAAGGAATTCAGAATGCTATCAGAGAAACTGTCTTGGCAGAGATCTAGGAGGAGGATGACTGGAAAACAGACCCTGCAGAAGACAGTATACTAAGGAAATTGAACATGAATTACAGCATGATTTATCCTATCACAGGAACAAGACCACAAACTCAGAAGCAAAGTGCGTATCAGTTTAGATACCCAAGCCAGCCATTCATCAAATTGAATTTTGACGGGGCTTCAAAAGGGAACCCAGGGCCCGCTGGATTCGGGGGAATATTTAGAGATTACAAAAACCAAACAAGATGGGTTTATGCGGAAGGAGGAGGAGAAATGAAAAAAAATGAAGCGGAGTTATGGGCAGTATGCCAAGGATTAAGGATAGCAGTAAGAAATGGGTATATGAATTTGGAAATAGAAGGTGATTCATAGATAACAGTTGAAATACTACAAAAACTTAATAACAGAAAAGAATGGGAGCAAGTTGCCGGAAGTTGGAGGACAGCAGAGATTGTACAGGATTTAGGAGAAATCCTTAGAAGAATAGATTACAAGATTTTTAATCATGTTAGACAAAAAGGGAATAAAGCAGAAGAGTATTTAGCGAACAGGGGATGTTCAGAACGGATGGAAAGGACTGACGGCAGCTGGATAGCATTAAGGGACAAGGCGGGATGGGAGGAGTTAACTGGGATAATCAACCAAGATCATAATGATTCTACAAGCAAATAATGTAGACAGGAACAGACCCCCGATCGGGGTGGGAAGGATGGTGTATCAGGCAATGAGCGTAGGGCAGGAAAGTAATGATGACAAGGCAAATAAAGCAAGGTTAATGATGGTGAAGGCAAGGACAGAACCAGGCAGAGAAATAATCCCGAGAAAAGGCGACATGGGTGTAATGACGTGCAGAGGTGGTGGAATTAAGGCAAAGGCTAATCACTGGGGGTACGAAGGCACAGAAGGGAGGCGAGGAGCGGTGGGAGATCATGCGAAAGGCAGGTGGCAAGTGGATCGAGTGAGGTGCAATGAAGAGTGGGTATAGAGGAATGATAACGAGGGAGTTAAGAAAACCGAGGTGAGGCAAGAGATCCGGGTCATTTCAGCGAATGAGGTAAGGGACGAAGCAGCAACGAGACCAGGCAGAATTAGAAAGGAACAGAGCGAACGGAGAGGGGAGACAGATAGCATGGAAGCAAAAATCAAGATGACGACGAGGAGTAAAACACGAGCAGAGGCGGAGGTAGAGATTGGAGAACGTGGCTGTTTGGGAAGGAAAGGGAAGGACTCCATTAGAGAAGAGACGGTATTTAGGTATCATGACATCTACACAAACTTGGATGACGATGTCTAAATGTTCGACTCCGAACCAGAAAGAATTGAACAGCAGAGTAAGAAAGCCCGAAAGAATGAGAGAGCACTCGATAGCGAAGAGCTAGTAGCAGGGGAGCAGAGCGATAAGCAAAAGGCGGGACATGACGCCGAAGGTGAATTGGGAAGCACCTCGGGTGTGAAGGGCAGAGGGTGAAGAGGCGGCCACAGGGGGAGAGGCAGAGCAGGCAGAGGGCGAGGGAGATATGGCAGAGGCAGAGGAAGACGGTTGGGAGGCAGGAGGAGTCTACAGCAAGAAAGTATAGAAGGTCTCTGGAGAAAAGAATACAGTATGTTGAGCAAGCATATTGTGAGAACACCAACAAGGATATTAGAAGAATTATCCAACACCTGGAAGAGGAAGCAACCGAGGCTCAATCTGGTTCTGAAATGGACGATTGGGAATATTTACTTCCTGACCAAGGAAATACGAGAGGGAGAATGACCTTGTATAAACAGGCATTACATGTTTACTGGGTTATGAAGGGATTGCTAGCCAAAGCTATGGAGCAAATGGCTATGGAAATGGTTGAGATATCTTAAGGGATTCCAAACCTGAAAAGAGAGCTGAAGAATATCCAGATAACAATGATGATGCAGGATAAGAAACTTGATGAAATCCAGCAGCTGATTGAGAAGAGCAACAAGGGCACAGAACAAGAGAATGGTCAGAAGAAAGCGGAGGAAAACAGCTGAAGACTCGGGTATGAGAGATGCAATTTTGTTGAGAATAATAGATAGTTTATGCTACTGTAGAATGCTAGCTCCAGTGCTTTTTTATTTTTACTATGAATAGGAGACAATGTAATAGTATTCATGGATGTATGGCTTATTTGGCATGGACCAGTAGAATTATAATTTTTGGTTTATGGATGGATGTCAAGAACCTTAGGTGGCCAACAGACCCAGTTTCCCTCCGGGCGGGTTGAGGCCACTAGAACTATGTAATGGTTTTAACCCGGATTAATAGAATAGTATGGACCTGCCTCAGCATACAAAAACAAAACAATAGTGGGCTTCTATGGGGCACAATAATAACAATATGGGACTACATGGGCACAACAATATAATAAGGAGGTTATACTAATAATAATAAGGGGTTACAATAGTACTATAGGGACCTAACATGCCCCTCTCCTTCAAAAGGTGTTGTCTTCAACGCTTGAGTAGTTCTTGATGCTTCTATATAAAATTCTTATCCTCTTGTGTGGAATCTTTAGCGGGTAAGTTCTTACACTTGATGAGATACTCTGAAATTGATCGCTTTCGTAGCTATCGAGATCTTGTTTCTATGACTACTTTAGGTTCCGAAATGATTTTTCCTTTCTCGTCAAGTTCTAGCAATATTGTTTGGACTGTGATCTTCTGCAACTTTAGAATGAGTGGCCACACTTCTTCGTCCTTCTTCCATTCATCCCTTGCTTTGTTTATCCAATCTGGTTGGATAATAGAAATAGCACAAAACAATTCTTGCACATCCTCATCTTGAGAGTGCATCTACAACAACATTATGCTTCCCTTTTTTATAGATGATTTCAAAGTCGTAACCCAACATATTTGTGACCCATTTTTGCTGCTCTTCTAAAGATAATATTTGCTCTAAAAAGTATTTAAGACTATCATTATCTGCTTTTACCTTGAATTGTCGCCATTTCTTAAGTGTATGTAGTATTGCCAAAATTTCCTTCTCATAGATATCTTGCTTCAGATGTAGCCATAAAAATACCCAATCGCCTACATCAAAACTTCTTTCACTGTGATGTTGATCTGCCTGTTGTTCATTTGATTCTGCACCAAGTGACGTTATCCTTTAAAAGTTGGAGAACTTGTTGTTGATGTTTGATGCGATCATTCACTACTTGAACCTTTTTCTTCTTGATATGTCCTTCTATCTTGATAGTTTGAGGAGTGGTAATTCCGGCCAATGCATTACAAGATATGGTTGGATTCATTTCTTCTTTCTCAATGTGATCTTTCACTTCTTGAACATTTTTCTTCTTGATATGTCCTTCTATCTTGAGAGTTTGAGGAGTGGTAATTCTTGCCAATGCTTTACAAGATATGGTCGGATTAATTTCTTCCTTCTTTGGGGTTGGTTCATGGTGTATATCCTCTTATTTTGATGTTTCTTGATCCTTTTCTTCCTCCTCTTCATAATCTATGCAAAATAATTTCTTCTCAACACACTTATGACCTTTAGTGCATTTGCTATCACAATTGTAAAAAATCCCTTTTTCTCTTTTTTCTTCCAATGGGTTTGGTGTCACCCTTGTAGGTTGTGGAAGGCTAGGAGAAACAATACTTCCATGTTTATAGTTGTGAGGGGTAGAATTCCTTGTTTCCATAAAATAAAAAGTAAATATGCATTACATTCTTTATACTTCGGTAATTAAACATATTTAACAAGAATTACTACCCACCATATTTTATGCAATTCTCTGCATAAATTTAGGCAGGAGTAAAATTAAATATATTGTACCTAAAGATTGTAACAACCCCAAAAATTTAACACTGCCCACCATTACATTTAGAAAATTCAATTGGTCAAGCATTGACTATTTCAAAATTCAATTCCTTAGAAACTTTGGCCTCTTCCTCAGATTGCTTCTCACATGTGTGAGAGAGAGAAAAATGTGAGTGAGTATGAAAATAAGAAGTTCAAGTATCATTTTATAGTGATTTTAGGGTTCCCAAGAGGCACATCTTTTTGCAAATTATATTTAAAAATAAATTAAATTTTCTTTCTTCTAATTTATTTTAATTTTTTTCTCTCTTTTAACTTGTGTAGCTAGGGAATTTCTCCGGTAGCTACCCAAAAAATGAACATATTTTACCCATTATAGATAGAGAATATGACCTTAGTAATGTAGCGTCGCATATCCATACTAGAGCATTCAGTTACTTAATGACCCCACATGATGCTTGACACTCCAAGGTACCTCGAGATTCTAAAATATTGAGCCCATGATGATTGGTGTTAGAGGTATTGAGGATATGCCAAGTGGACACAAGATACCCCCAAGCTAGCGTTTACATTATTTGATCAATGTTACGTATTCTAAAGCCCAAATGATGATAGTTATCCTTTTGATGAAAAGGGAGGACTTGCACAACACTTTTGATCCAAATTCTTCAGTGAGAGAGTGCCATGTCACCCTTCTAGCCCTTTGGAGGCTGACATTGGGTACCATGGAGATGATGTCATGGTATGGGGGGAGTTTGGAGGCATGTCCATAATCTAGGAGCTACACCATGGAATATGGAGAACTCACTAGCCCAAATGCCACTTATTTGTGGCATTTTGAGCTCATTTGGAGGATGACATCATACTTGACGATGTCTTTCACCTACACGTGCATGAATTTATGGAGGATGACATCATACTTGACGATGTCTTTCACCTACACGTGCATGAATTTATGGAGGATGAAATCATACTTGATGATGTCTTTCACCTACACGTACATGTCTTTCGAACACACACAAACACACACACATACACACACACACACACACACACATATATTGTAACATGCCCATACGCCTTCCAACAAGGGGGCTCTAACACAGACATATATATAAACCTTGTACTGTGATATAAACATTAGATTATACAAACACTCTATTCAACGGGGAGGGGTAGGTTTGATAATATTTGGTTTTTAGGACTTGGATTATGCATATCAAAGGTATGCATAACAAATTGAAATAAAGTCAAAACCAAATTCACCCCCAGTCTTAATACTTTTCATCATCACTAAGAAAGGTATTATATACTTAATATATGTGTTTAATTACATTAAATACATAATTAAAATTAATTAATCAAAATTATTAAAATAAACCCCTTTTTCCATGGGCGTGAAACCCTGCACCAAAAAAATAGCCCAATAAGGCCAAATTGATCAAATTTTAACAAATTGATCCCGTAATTTAACCAATTTAACCATTTGCAAGCCTTTTTGGAAACTTTAATATAATTCTAAGGGAAATTATACCATTCACCTTCTTTGAATTTTTGTCAGACATTTAGCATGAAAAATGTATTTCCTTAATTCTCTATTGAACATAGTTCAATGTAGCCAAGAACCCATCAATTATTGACCAACAATTCCCTTAATTCTACTATATACTTTTGTAAATGCTTGTTCTGGAATATTAATGAAATTTTAACCATTTCCACTTAGAACATTTTTCCAAACATATGGTAAGTGACCTATAAACTCCAACCCAATTAAAACCCAATGTTGAAATTGGACTTTGATAAAATTTGTAGTGTCTGTGACCCTCAATTGGGTGACACTGCCTGAACTGTGTTGCAAACTAATTAACAACTACGAGAATATCTATGAAAGAATACATGTTATTTTTGCCAAACCTTTAAAGTAGATCAACCAATTATTTTATTAAATATGTCATGCAATTATATATATATATATATATATTAATATATATTATATATATATATATTATATATATATATATTATAGATATATATATAACAAGGTAAGCGTAAAAGCATTTAATCAAACACATTGCACAATTAATAAGCAAGCACAATATTTCAACACTTATCTAGAGAGAAGAATCAATCGGTTGTGGGATCTCCACATTCCTCCCAGCCATAGACTGAGCGGTTCATAGATTCAAACACTAATCACCCCTGACTTGGGACAACAACCCCAAAGGCAACATGTGATAATAATAATACAAAACCAAGCCACAACACCAACCCTAGCAACCTTAGTCTCCAATCACAGTCTCATTTTCCCTTGACCAACACCCAAGCAGCATAGCCCGAAACCCTCTACGGTGCCAACCTTCAAGAGAGACTTACTGTTGCCCAGAATAGTCTCTTCCTACAACTCCAGGAGCCATGTTTTTTCCTAGTGTTGAAGTACCGAATAACCAAACTGAAATCCCCACAACTAGTTCTATAGCCCCAACAAAGACTCACCAATTATCTCCAACTAAGTTCCCCACTAGAACTCTACAGCACCAAGCCATAACTAGGGTCAAAAAACCCTTGTAGCCACCAAGCTTCTGAAGATACTTTGGAGCTCCATAAACACTGGATACATCCGTGGGCACAATTAACTTAATAAATGCACCCTAGTTAGTTCTGGAGTCCACCCGAGGACTCATTGACCATCAGTTATCAAACCCAGATCCCTAAGTCTACTACTGAAAGATGAACTGAATGAATACCCACAAAAACATCACCCTTTTAAATTCATTGCCCCAACTAGCCATGTGGCAATCATTGAAGCCAAGTGGGCCTTGAGGTTCACTTCCACCAAAACCAATTGTTTCTTTTTTGCCTTGGACTTGTGTCCCCCATACTCTTTCTTTGGAGTGGGTTACGTAGCCAACCTAGTTTTATTAATTTATAAAATTATGTACAATTTAAAATATTCGCATCATGGCTTCCCTAGTTACCCAGTTAAAACCAACATATTAATATCTAATGTGCTACATGGTCATGTATGCAACATAGTAAAAACATTTGGCTGACAAATCCAATAGTAAAATGTCTTCCCCACTCGCTAGCCTAATATAATGGGTACATATATTTACATGATCAAAGTAGGTAGGGGTATTACAGTTGATGAGCTATAGTGTTGGCTTGTAACCTTTATCTCATGGAACACTTAAACTTGTCAATAGGGCTTATTTAATTATATTATTTTAGAAATAAGTAGGATGAGTCTCATATAAATAGAGACTTCAGTCGTCTTAGTTTATCACCATCACACATTCAATTAGTTTCCCCTCTAAGAGAGTGTGAGGTAGACCTTTTCACTACTATGGGAAAGATGTAGTCTTTATTGGTGTGACTTTCTTGGCAATGTGATTTTTACATGGAGAAATTATTTTGGGATTGAAATAAGTGCCATTTATGGAGAATTTTGTATTTTATTATCTTATCATTGATATTTTGTAGGTTGAATGTTTAAAGTAGGGCTTCCACTGTCCCATGACTAAATGATTAAGTATTGTTAGAATCTTGTTAAATTATTGCATGTAAAATTATTCTCTCTAAGGACTAACAGGAAACTCTGAACATACATCCCCTATATTTAGTTTCTCTCCCAGCAAGAATAAGAGTTAGGACTTTAAAACTGGATTCCTTAGCCATACCCCTTACTCCATCAAGGTTGTTCCCTTTAAGTGTAACCCTAAAGACTTCATTATACCGTAATAGGATAAGGCACTAATTGTTAATGTTTTGATCATCCATAAAATGTCTGTAAATGCAACTTATTTTTCTCTCATAGACGTCTATGGTTTCTAGGGTTGATTTATGTATTAAAATGAATTTTGCATGGATGAATGTGGCTCATAGATTAGGATTTGTATCTATAAATTGTTTAAAATAAAAGTATAGCATAACGCATGGTTGAACCCTTGTATTTAGTGATAACACTGCCCTCTTTCTACTTTTATGCATACATAATAGCCATAGAAATAAGTTTCCAACCTAAGTGCTAGTCCATATTAGAATATCCTTGATCCTTTGTTGTTGAAAATCTTTGAAATATTTTTCATAGGTTTTCATATGATATTGAATACCCTTTCCTTGCATACCATCCAAAACCTAACTTATAGCAACATTATTATCACTATATGCATAGAATTTTTGAACCCTAGAATTCAAAACCTAGGTCGTCTTATGTCTTACTAGTAATTTATTATAAACCTTTCTTATCACCTTGAGTCATAGCATTAGAATATTTTTTTAAGTGATTTAGTAAAGCCTCCCTTGTGGTTAAATTCCACTAAAGAGTAGGAGAAAGGTTGTTGATGTGAAAATGGAAATGCTTTCTCTTGTTTTCATAAGGTTTGGTCTTGCCAAATCTGGCTTTGCACTAGGTGTGCTATATTTTGTGGCAACATCTTTGGCATCATTGTTAGGGATGAATTGAGTCCTCCTTCTCATGATCCAAAGTCTGAGCTTCATTCTCTTGATTCAGCTTATACCAAAGACAAGGATAAACCTTCTCATCTAGTAACTCCATTAGAAGAAAAAAATCCCCAGTTCCTCATCAAGATCCAAATACTCCATGCTTTTAAAATCAAGCAAGCATATTTCAAGGTACTTAAATTCAACCTCGTGACTATGTAGTCAAGTGTTATGAAAAAATCAAGGAAATGGCTCCTTGAGACATGCATGAAATGTACCCTACTCTACATGCTAAGGATATTCATAGTTATCATAATCATTATGAAGCAAATTGCATTAAAAATTCTCAAAACTTCGATGGTGATTCTTCTTTAGTAGTTGGTTGTGTGGTAACATCAATTATGCTTAAGAAATCAATATGGCTTGTGACGGTTCTCTCATGAGGTCATTCATTCATTCTCTTGGGATAGATCAAAATGAATGGGTTAAATATTATTGTGAGCCTAAAAGCATCCCTTCCATTGAGATATTCAATGAAAAAAATCTTGAGTATTAGGGGAAATTGTTTTATAACTATGAAGATACCCTTTAAGGTTTGGTTATATCCCTCCAAAAAGGAATGTCAATTTGATTTTTTGAAGATGTCGACGCAGAAGTTGAAGAAGAAGATCATAATCTAGGTAAAGATTCTAGTAGTTATGAATAGGGTCATGATCCAAGAAAATAACATGGTAGTAATGAAGAGGATCTTGTTAACAACAAACCCTACACACTATGTAATGATCAAGAAGGTATGATTAATTATTTGTTTAAACCATCTTAAGTTTCTTTTGATATCATTAATAAATCATATTTAGATTCCATGGATTTTGAATGTCATGAACCAACTTTGGTTTAACGTTTTGAATTTGATTTTCATGATAAACAACTTGTTTGTCAAGGTTGTGTCCCTTAGTCATCTATCCCCCATGCCACTCTCTGCATGTCCCTAGTGACATAAATGAGAGTCGTATGCTTGAGGTAACGATTGAGCAAGAATGCTTAAAATTTATTATTAATTACTCCATGTTTAGGTTGCAAGAAGGGATCTAGTTGTGTGGGAAAACAAAATCTTTTCCTTTTTCATCCTCAATCCCTTTTCATAGTAGAAAATATGATTCATGGTTGACTTTTTTGGTTTTTCCCTCCACCCACCCTTAATACTATGATCCAAATGTTGAGTATTATGAGATAATGGTTGTTGATTGTGATGTTTCTTTGTTATATCTCCTAATTAAGATTAAGGGTATGAAGCATGATATTGATCTAATAACATGTTGACTACATTAGATGTATGCCTATACTTAGTTGAGGTATTGCATGTTAGCATAGGTTAGAATAGGATTGTCTACATTGCATTCTTGTGTGTGCGTCCTTCTTTTGATATTGACCATGCTATTGTGTATGCATAATATTTAGATACCATGCATTATATTTCTTTTAGTATTACCTTTTTCCAATGTTGCAAGGGTGGAAATCAAATACCTTGCTCTGTTTCTATCAACAAGTTGTTGTGAATGTACAGGTAGAAGGTCTATCAAGCCCCATGGGTTGTTCGATTTCTCATGCACTCCTTGATCGAGCACATGGTTCATGTGCTCTATCGTTAGAACATGTCCCCAATTTGGATCCAGATTCTATCCACTAAAAAGTGTATAACCCATCAGAGATAATTTTTCTACTCTTTGGATAACCAACGAACCAGCAACCATATTTGATCAACACACAACATGATGTCAAGATCCTCCACCTATTGGTTTTCTCATATTTATCTTTCCCATCTAGCATTCATTCTTGAAGGAAGGTGGGTCATCCATCAATAGATACTTTAACCATTTTATCAGCATATTATTTCACTTTATGTTTTATGCATACAAATATAGATCAAGGGGTGAATTGGACAACTGCTTGATCTTGATTGTATTTTTTTCTCTTAATTATTGTTGTCATAATTGAATTTTTATGTGGAGAAATGGGTAATAGAGAGGCATAAATACCATCTATTCTATGTAAATTTCAAAATATTAACATTAATAAATTTATTATTTAACTTACCAATCTCTTGAAAAAAATATATAGAAAGACTTAGAAAAAGTACAAACATCTTATTCTCTATATATATAATCATTATATCAATTTATGAAATAATTTACCTAAATAGAACATACATAACTAAGAATATATTGAAGAGGAGAACAAAGATTTTACATCAAAACAATAATCAATAACCATTTAAAACGATGAGACTTTGATAAAGGAATGAGACAGAATATATATATATATATATATATATATATTATAATATATTATATATATATATATATATATATATATCTATATATATATATATATATTAAAGTTATTAATTATAAAAAAATGGAGCGAAATTTTGATAAAAAATGAGATTATATACATAGTTTTGAGATTATTAATAATAAATTGTGTAGTAAATATAATTATTATACTATATAAATTAAATGGTTGGTAAAACATCTTTAAACGTCAATTATGATAAACATCAAATATTTTTATGTCATGGTATATTTCACATAATCAACATTAAAAAATTAACTAAATTATAATTTTACTTTGTTATTATTATTAAAAGATTTAATATATGGTTAAACATTCATACATTTAAAAAAACATGTAACTAGTCCAATCATATAAACTAAATGGTTAGAAAACATAGATAAGCATCGAAACACCTTCATGAAACATAATATTTATCTATATTATATATATATATATATTAATATATATTATATATATATATATATATTTAATATATACCATAGAAGAGGTCAAGCATCTAGTTCAAATTACATGGAATAACAGAATCCATGGGTCACTTGAATTTATGTGGGAAAGCAAGCTAAATCGTGTTAGATTAACATTGAAAGAATGGGAAAAAGCAAGCTAGAAGGAGTGAGCGTAGGAAAAAATTGAGCTACAAAAAGAACTTGAAACCATATAGGAAAGATTGGAGACAAAAGAAGAAGCTACATAATTGCAGACCAAAGAAAACAAGATTTATTGGAGGCTTCAGCAAAGCAACAAAAAAGAAGAAGAGAGTTAGAGGATTAAGTCCAGAAGCCTGTGGTTACAGGGCGGTGATAAAAACACAATCTTATTTCATAATCAAACCAAAGCAAGAACAGTAAAAAATCGAAAAATGAAGGTGGATTCATAAAAAATAGGCAGATTGTGGACAATATTCTCTTAGTCCAGGAAGCCATCCAGTCCAGCCTACCCCGAGATCAGAAAGGTTTCATTCTTAAGGCTTGATATGGCCAATGCCTTCGATAGGGTTAGAAACTATTTTATCTTTTTTGTCCTTTAGAAATTTGGTTTTGCTAGGGGATTTACTCACCTCGTCAAGAACTACATTCACAAGCCTTAGATAAAACCCTTGGTAAATGGAAGACCATGGGAATCTTTTCAGAGCACTAGGGGACTAAGACAAGGTTGCCAAATCTCTCCATTCCTTTATATCATAATGGCATAATCTCTCACCAGGAAGTTGGAGCATGAGAGGCAAAGATGGCTTGCCATGGAGTTCATTACATTAGAGGAACAAAAAGTATGAATCATCATGATACTCTTATTATAGGTGGAGCATCCCCCATAGTGGTGAGAAGATTCAATTCCACCCTAAATCAATTCTTGGAGGCATTGGGAGGACTTCTCAATAATTTAAAGAGTTGTATATATGGTTGGAACACCTCCCATAGAATTCTTCTACACATTTCTCAAATATTTGAAGTACCTTGCAAAATGGGTGGACTCACTTCAAATGCTTAGGTATGCCAAACTCCAAGCAAATGCTGGAAACTAAAATCTAGATTGAACTCATAAACAAAATGAAATGCAAACTATAGCAATGGGCAATGCACTATCTAAACCTAGCAAGTAGGGTCATGCTAATCAAATATGTCCTGCAACCCTCCCTTGTACCAATTTGCAATTCTGCAAGCGCCAACAGGCATACAAAATAAAATAGAGATCACCATAAGCGAGGTAGAATTAAAAAAAAAAACAGTTTACCTAATTGGAAAAAATTTATGGCAGCATATGAGAGAGGAGGAATAGCCATTAACCATATTGGAGTCATGAATTTAGCTATGGGTACAAAAATAACTTGGAAATTAATAGTTGATGGTCCATCATAGTGGAAGAAAGTTTTAGAAGATAAATACATGATTTGCAAGTGACAAAAACTTCTACAAGCTAAAATCCCCTCCAGACCATGTTCACATATCTGGAAATTATGTAAAAAATCCCTTCCTCTCATTCAATCACACACCTCTAGAATTCTAGGGGGGAACAAGATAACAATCTTTGGGATGAAGCATCATGAGCAAGCCTAAGCTCTCCTTGATTCCTGAAATCCAACACATTATAAACTGGATTGTAGGAAAGGGCATTACAAAATTGAAACAAATCTTAGATTGTCATCAAAAGATAGCTCTTGGAAAGATTGGAAATATTTCACCATCCCAGTTAAGTTTCAACATTAACGGCACCTCCTCCTTCAATAACTAAAAGGCACAACCCCACTCATTTCAACCACTAAGATATTTTAAAATGGAATTTGACAGGAGTGATCTACACAACTAAGCATGGCTATAATTCTCTTCAAGAATATCAAGAGTCAACACCCCCACGACCTCACTAGAAACTAGTTTGGAAAACCGAAAGCCTACCTAAAATAAACTCTTCATTTAGACCCTTCCTAGGGGGGAGATTTGAACTATTGAGAACTCATGCAGGAGCATTAACCCATCCTCCAAAAAATAAAAAAGAATGAGTTCTAAAAAGCACAATTGTCAAAAGGAAGGGTAATATCTATTTTGTAAAAGATTAAAAGCGTGACAAAATAGATTTTTGAGGGACCTTAGGAATTCATTGAGGGATTTGTGGAGAAGATCATGTTGAGCACTTTGTGGAAAGGATCATGTTGAGAGCTTTGTGGAGAAGATCATGGATCTTGATATAATACATGATATTTTTATTTTCTAATATAAATTGTGAACTTGTGTGTGTATGAAGAGGTGACCATTAGAAGGAATATCTGGTTAACCAAGGCACCAAAATATGTTATGTAATAGTATAGTGGGTTTAATTAATTAAATTTAATTTCTGCTTTATGTAATTCTATGCGTGTGAATCATGGGTTGATGTTTTGATGGCTTCATGGATTGAAGTTTCATGCATGCAAGGATTAGAGGTGCAGCTAGAGAACCCACAGGTCCACAATTGAGCCCTTACAAATATTGAAAATGATATACCCCCTGAATTCATTTTCATCAAATGGTATGAGAGCATAGAGAATTGTTGGATATAAACTGGAGAAGAAGCAGTAGAAGAAGGTACAAGTTAATTGAATATTTGGTAAGAGATTTGTTTCCTCTATGCAAGTGACAACAAAAGAAGGTGAGAAGACATGCAACATCCTAGAGCAAGGAGTGCTCATAGGGTTCTAGAGAAGAGAACCAGGAAGTTGCCAAAAGCTGAAACTCAGGAGAAATTTTGGTGAGGTATCGTGTAGCAATGTGGAGACTTGTCACTGCAGAGGCATGTTGCATCTCACAAGTTGAAGCTATTACGAGAATACCATAAAGCATATGACCAGGAGGTCATAAATTTTTGTACCTTGGGAGTCTGATGTAGAAGCATATCTATTTCATATCTATTTTGTAAAGGATTAAAAGCAGGAAAATTAGATTTGTGAGGGACCTTAGGAATTCATTGAGGGATTTGTGGAGAAGATCATGTTGAGCGCTTTGTGGAGAGGATCATGTTGAGAGCTTTATGGAGAAGATCATGGATCTTGAGATAATCCATGATATTAAGATAATCCATGATAATGTTATTTTCTAATATAAATTGGGAACTTGTGTGTGTATGAAGAGGTAGCCATTAGAATGAATATTTGGCCAGCCAAGGCACCCAAAGATGTTATGTAATAGTATAGTCAATTTAATTAATGAAATTTGATTTATCCTTCATGTAATTCTATGTATGTGAATCATGGGTTGATGTTTTGATGGCTTGATGGATTGAAGTTGCATGCATGCAAGGATTAGAGGTGCAGCTAGAGAACCCACAGGTCCAAGATCGAGCCCATAAAAATATTGAAAAGGATAAACCCCCATAATTCGTTTTCATCAACAAATATAAAAAATGCAGCATTTATTGACCATCCATATGTCAACTATGCCAGAAGGCAAAGGAAACTATCTAGCACATGTTTATCTCATGTTCCTTCTCCCAAAGCTGTTGGAAAGCTATGCATTAGCATTTTCTTGTACAAGTAGACTTTGAGAAGAATATATCTAATTATTTCACTCAACGGAAATCGAGCTATCCCTTCTCCTTCAAAAGGAATAACTTAATATAGCACTTTTCAATCAATCTTCCCTCATATTTATGTTGGAATATATGGTTAGCTTGGAACAAATACATATTCCAAGACATAAAAAAAAGAGCAGAGGAAGATTACAAACAATGATTGGGGCCTCTTACCTAAAATAATCCTCTCCAAAAGAAACAATAAACTTGACCAGAAAACCTTACAAGTGGAAGGCGCTTTGTGATTTAAATTTGTCATGGATAAAATTCCTCAAAGCATACTCACCCCGCAGAGAAATTGACCCACTCTCACTAATTGGATGATTAGGTTAAAGGGTAAGGAGTTTGAAGATTGGTTAAAGGAACAAAAGCAACCCTGTCTCTATTTTGATGGGGCCTCCAAACACAATTCCAAAAGAGTGGGGGTGGGGGGAATCATATATTATTCTAACAGAAAAGAAGTAATTTCTTATGAATGGGGATTGGGCAACGATTCTAATAATAGAGTTGACGCATACCGAAGCCTCCTGGGGGATAAAATACTTCACAATATTGGCCTCAAGAATATCGTTGTGATTACTGACTTATGCCTTCTCATTAAGAAAATGATCAAAGACACCATACCCTAGAATGTTGGCCTCATTCAAATTGTGATTCAAATCCAACACCATCTGAATCATCTTGCAACGATCACCTTCTATCATGTCCTTGGGGAGAACAATGTCCTGGCAAACTTTAAAGCAAACCGTGCCTGTCAATGCCCCCAAGGTCAAGCTAGAGTCAATGCAGAGGTAATTGTCTTGCATGTCCTATGAAAGGAACTATGATCACATGCAATCATGTCGACTGATATGTTTTCCTCAAGAAAAGAAACCATGATCATCAAAATTGACAGTGTGCACTATCCAAATAACAAAAAAACAAATCAACAAAGGACAAGCTATAATGTTCAATATGGATTTAAACGCCCCTAGTGGTAGATTTCCTTAGTATGCAATGATCCATGTGACTGAGTGCCGATGCACCAAGTCTAAAGCCACTTTCCCTCTCAGAGCTCAAGCTTCTTTAGCCCTGGTTACCTTATCTTCTTCGTCCACTAGCATAGTGTCTTCCTCTCTCCCTTCATATCCCCTGTGTCATTCCCCTATCCTCTCTCCATTTGCTATGGATTCAACTACCTTGTGTCTTCATCGTGCATTCCTTAACACCTAACTGGAGCAGGTCAAAAACCTCCAAAAACAATGGAGTGAAAAATGCAAATCTGAGCACGGTTTTTTTTGCATCGATAGCCTCACTCGTAGAGACTCTCAACAAATCAAGCCATCACCTCTCTCACATCAAACATGTTGTCAGCATGTTGGAATATCATCTTTCACTCTTGGAAAAGAATATTGGGGAGAACTTAGGATCCAAAAATCACAACAATGATCTCCCACATACACAGGAGTGATCCATCAACCAAGATTATCAAGAATAGTCTTAGTGTCAACAACATGTTGCGCCAACAATTCATATCCACTGCAAAGTGTCTGATGAAATGCAATATAACTTTTTGTTGTATCAATTTGTAAGAATTCATCCAATCAAAGTTGTAGGATTCATTGGTTTTAGGATTTTATATGTAAAAGGAAGAAACTGCAAGTAGATTTCTTAGCTCAAATATCATCTCTTGTCTATGTGAAGCAATGTGTCACAAGCTTTAGCCCTCCCGTTTTTTGGAATGAAATTACATAACCAGAATTGTTAAAAAAAAAAAATTGAGGTAAATCTCAAGACTTTATTCGTGATTACTGCTAAAAAAATCATTTGATACCTTGTGAGGTTAAATCCTTACCATCCACTTATTAGCTAGCCCAACAATATAAATTGAATGGCTGGTAAATGTTGATATGCATCAAAACACTTACTTCGCCATACATCTCAAGTTGCTAAAATAAATTAAAATTTCACAAGAATAAACTAAATTATAATTTTATCTGGAATAATTATTATTATTAGCAAGGAAAATTTTAGGGGCTAACATTCGCAAGTGACCTAATTTTCCATGATTAAAAAAAAGAAATTGTTATTTTCCATTTTTTTCAAAATTATTCACCCAAGTTTGATAGCATAAAATTATTTTATCTTAAAAACCCCTAGAATTTTATAAAAACTATATAAAATCATTATAAATTTGTATATTTTAAAAATATATAACCAAACATTTTATAGTTTGCATATTAGGGACTAGTAAGATTCACGGATGTTTTTAAACTTTAAGATAAATATTCATCTTTAAAATTTGCCTTGAATATTAGTGATGAAAAGAACCAATATATAAGCTATAGAACATGTAACAAGATTCTTAATCATGGAAAGGAACCCTACTTTATCATGGAGATTCTTATTCTCTAAATAAGCTTTGTTACAATATCATGAGTGAATGCCAGGTCTTATCAATACCAAATGCCAAAAAAGACATAACTTGTTGAGAAATGGCCACAAGAACTTTCAGTTTAATTTGTCCTTGAATTAAGCTATGAATTAAAATCTAATTATATTCTCATAGAAACTTGTAAATAGTTAATTGAGTTTAATTGACTTAATTATCTTAGGAATTTCGAGTTGAAAGTCTTTCTGTAGTCATGTATATGTTCTCCCTCAATTTTAGGGGTCTAGGATGAGTTTATTTGAGTTGTAATTAGATAACTCAGTTTGACCGAGTTATAGGAAGTTAAACTAGTTCTAACTATTTGTGGAACTAGTAGAGGTCTAGTAGTGAGTTGGTGCACTGGTGCATCCTTAGTGCTACTCCAGCTAACTGAAGATTCCCTCATGAGAAACTCATGCATGTCGGTTCAAAGAAAGACCCAATTGAGACTAGAGTGGAGGGACAGTGTACTATCAGTTGTAGAATGATTCAAGTTGTACAGATCATGCATGCAAACAGAAGAGGACCTAGTTTTCGATTGCATGGTTATGGAAAAAAGGAATTCCCAATTAAATATGGGCCATTTCTCACAGGAATTGCACAAGGAATTAGGGGCTCAGCAGGTAACATAAATTGGCTAAGTGTTGGTTAGTGGGGGCTTGTGAGTCAGAGAGTTGATCATACTTGTCCGGAATTGTTCTTGTGAGAAAAAGCTTTGTATTATCACTCATATTTCTAATTAATGAAATAGATAGTCGGGGTTTTGAGCATTGGATTTCCCCAGAGAAACAATTGCGTTTGTGTATTTGATTATCTTCCTCTTGTCAATTATTGTTTTCATCAATTCTTGGTTTCCGTTGTTTAAAGAAATAGAGTAGATTCTTGTCTTGTGTTTTAGTACATTACATGATCTATGAATCTACAGGAAAATCTACATAACTCATTTCATATGACACTTGCTCATGGGGCTAGGGTTTGCAGGTTATTGTAGGACCCATTCCATAGTGGAGGTAGCCACAGTTGTTTTCTCCAGGTTTAACTAGACTCACTCTACCATGAGGAGCTTATGTCCCTCCCCCCGAAGTCTCTTTTTTTACTTGCTCACAGTTTCAGGAAGCGGCGGTTTCCTCGACTTTAGCTTGGCAAGAGTTTCATTTAACCATTAATCGCCTCCCTAGGGTTTTACATGGTTTCACTGCCAGCGGTTGTGAACGGTCTCGGTTTCCAGGGGCTTTTTCCGTTTGAGCTTCCCATGACAGTTTGGGCTTTTTTATTGCCACAGTGAAAGGGTTTTTGACAGCCGGTCTCTGGAACCTTGAAAGTTCTTCAACAAGGGTCAGCGCATGTCTAGGGTCCTCGCTTGGTTTCCTTGGAACAATTTATTGCTTCTCCAACGACGTTTTGGTTTTATGAATGGAAGAGGAGTTGCTTGACTACTCCTCTGACTCCTTGACCCCAACAGACATTTGGGTAGAAGGGAATCACACGTTAAAAGCAGGGAAGGAACTGGAGAAAACCCTTCCACCAATTATGCTGGTGGTAAAACTCTCAACATTAATGAAAGATATGGAGGTTTCCCTCCAGGATTTGGGTTATTCACAACTGGCCGATGCGGTATCAGATAAGTTATTTTGTCTGGGTGAAGGCTCCGATGCTCCTTTCCTCACCATCTCGTCACCATCAGAGCTCCAGTCCTAGTCTCAAGCTCAGACGAGTACAAATTTACCTCAAGGTTGTGTAAGCGTATCAACGGCGGGGGTTTGTGGAATGGCCCCAGAAGGGCGGGGAACTTTGCCCCCCCGCTACCTCATTCTCGAAACAACACCTGAAGAATTTTCTCATCCGGTCCCTGCTACTGCACATTCCTCGGGTTTTTTCAACAGTATCGCTATAGAGGACACTGGGCTTGAAGAAAATAGGTCCTTGGACTCTAACGAGAACCCTCAGGCAGAAGGAGCACTTACAGACCTGTAAAAAGGAATTGGGGGAGGGAAAAAAACAAAGCTTTCAAAAGTCAGGGAACGTGGTCGGCTTCTCATGTTCGGGATTGGGATAACAATGACTCAAGTTGCTCTAATGGAGAGTGCGGTCTTGGTTAGCAGGGTCTATGGCAGAAACTACACACCAAATCACCTTTGGAAATGGATTGTGGAGGTTTTGGGGAACTTGATGGTTCAATTACCAGGGGTCATCACTTTGTCAAGGGGGTGGTTCGTGCTCATCTTCCTACAGCCAGAACTGGTGGATTGGGTCTTGACGCGATACTGGCACATTGAAATGACACCAGTCCTATTAAAATAGTAGTCACCGCTATTTGATCCTGAGAAGGAAAACATGGGAGCAGGTCTAATATGGGTCCACCTCCCTGGCCTTTCGTTCCAATTCTGGGCGAAGGACATTTTTCGATGCATTGGAAATGACATGGGGGTGTATCTTGATCATGACAGGGCTTACCAGGACACTAGTTGCATGGCCATAACAAGAATTCTGGTGTACCTAAACACCAGGGAAGGTTGGTGGAGAGCTATCAATTACAGATGGGAGAGACCACCAGGTGGCATATTCTTGACTATGAAGGTATACCCTTTCATTGTTGGCGGTGTCACGAGGTCAGCCACATGTACAAAGATTGCCCCATGCTTTTTGGGAAACAGCTAGATCCTCCGAGGTCACTAGTTTTGGCAAGTACCCAAACGTCAAAGATGCATTTTATTTCACAAGCGGACGCTCTTGGTGTTTTGGTGCCAAGACAGGACGATTTAGCAGTGTCACCTTCACGACCAAAATCTGGGACCTCAGCGCCACCTCTCACCAGAGCTCAGTCTAGATAATCTTCTTTCTCGAGTACTCCAACTCCTCCTCCTCTGTTTTCAAATGAATGTCTGATATCTGATATTGCATCTGCATATATGTTATTGTTTGGTTAGGTTTTTTAGGTTAGCAAGCTTTGTTCCCCTATTTGTCATGTGATATCTTCTCCTCCCCCACCCCTCAATTCAAACCCCTCCATTATTCCAACACCACCTCCTCTGGATCCTAGAAGTAACCCAAACTCTAGCGGTTGTCACCGCTACTACCTTCAATCCTTACCTTCCTCTCAGACCCCTTCCTTCAGCCTAAATGAGGATCCCCTCCCTTCCATCCCCTTGAAGCCCCCCAAAAGCAGATAATCCCATCTATCTAAAACCATCAGGAGAGCTAGCATCAAGGTGCCTTCGAGAATTCAAACCCCCATTCATTGGTTCCTTAGAGCAATGGGGAACCCTCCAAAGGTTACCACATGAAGTGTCTCTCTTTCAACTACAAGTGTTTGTCCAACCCAGACAAAAGACTGGTGCTAAAGAGGTTATGTAACTCATAGAGATTAGACGTCATTTTTCTGCAAGAAACCTTGGGGGAAGGGAGCCTGGTAAACAAAGTGCTCATGAATTTTCTTCTCTACTGGGTCTTTCATTTCTTAGATGTTCGAGGGCACTTGTTTGGCTGTGCCATGGGCTTTAATAAAATATCGATAAGATTGGAAATCATTTGGGGTGGTGAGGGTTACCTGGGTGTAGATATTATCTCTTCTGATTTCAATCTCCGCCTTAGGCTTGTCAACATCTACGGGCCCTGCCATAACAGGGAGATTTTCAGCGAAAGACTCCTCGATGTCGACTTCATGCAAACAAAAAACTTGATTATTGGGGGCGACTTAAACTTCTCTTTAGGGCTTGCAGAATCCTGGGGCGACAAGGCCTAGTGCGATCCCCTAACCGATTTTTTTGAAGTCTTGATGGATTCCCATGATCTTTTGAACATTGATACGGAAAAGCTTATGCCAACCTAGAGGAATAGAAGGGCTGGAGGGGATGCTTTGGCTAGACGGCTAGATCATTTCCTAATTAAGGCCCCACTATTAACCAAATTGGACTGCTTTCGCGAGTGGGTGGGATCTGGTGGGTTATCAGATCATTCTCCGATCTTCCTGGAGATTCGGGATGACAACCTTAAACCCCAGTTGCCTTTCAAGTTCAACTAGACCTGGCTTTCTGAAATTGATTTCCATAAAATTGTTAGAGACTCTTGAACACATTGTAGGCCAAACGATCATTCCTCCCCGACCGAGGTAATTGCAAATAACTTGGCCTGCATAAAATCAATAACCATCAGTGAGGCGAGGAACAAGCAGCAAAGGGACAAGGGCGATCTTCGAAGGACTGAAGGAGACTTCAAACTTTTGGAAGCCACAAGGCTTACTAGTTATGCTTCTGCTGAATCAAAGGAACAACTAATCAACCTAGCATCGGAGAAGATTAGACTTTTGAGACAGAAATAGGAGTCGTGGCGCTTAAAGATCAGAGTGATTTGGCTAAAAGTGGGTGACAAATACTCCAAGTTCTTTCAACAATATGCTTGAGGGAGAATGTCTATCAATACCATATGGGAGATACATGATCATGCATGCAAGGAGGCAAGCACCTTCAATTAGCTAGCTGATATGGGAATGTGTCACTTTTCAAACATTTACAAGGCTCCTAGGGGTGCCACCCTCCTTGAGATTATCTGCATTGCTGAGGTACTCCCTAGATTTGTTGAGCTGGAAAAGGTGGAGGCCCTAAATGCGCCTGTTTTGCAGGGGGAACTGGAAGCAGTGTTGAAATATTTCAACAAGGACAAGAGCTCGGGACCAGATGGGTGGCCTATGGAATTCTACAACACCTTTATAGAGCTAATTAGGCTTGATCTTGTATTGGCTATTGAGGAATGCAGAACCACAGGCAGAATGCATGATGGTTCTAACTCGACCTTCTTGTCCCTCATCCCAAAAGTTGACAAACCCCTCACCTTTGATGATTATCGACAAATTTCCCTTTGCAACTGCATCTACAAAATTATATCCAAAACCATCACCATTCGTGTAAAACCAATCCTTTCCAGGATGATATCCAAGTATCAATTTGCTTTCCTTAGTCATTGTCAGATCCATGAAGCCATTGGGACCGCCCAGGAAGGCCTCCACTCGATAAAGAATCAAAATAAAATTTCCATTATCCTTAAGATAGATATTTCCAAAGCTTTTGATCGGGCTAGTTGGTCCTACCTACAACTCATTCTCACTCATATTATCTTCCTCCAATCCTTCATATCCTTGATCATGTGTTATTTCTCTTTTGCCTAATTTAGTATTCTCATCAATGGGGCGGCATCTAGTTTTTTCATGTTGAACTAGGACTGAGACAGGGATGCCCTCTCTCCCCCCTCCTTTTCCTGTTGATCATGGAAGGCTTAAGTAGACTGATAAAAAATGCCCTAGCATTGGGAGATTTGTGAGGAGTCCGGATATCGGAAATGGCATCTCTCTCTCATCTTTTGTTTATAGACGATGTTCTTATTTTTCTAAATGGTTCTTTTCGTCATTCCTATTGTTTCAAGAACATACTATCTCTCTTCTGTAAAGCTACAGGTATGGTGCCAAACTATGAAAAATCCACTATATTTTGTGTGTCCTATCTCTAAAATGAGGAAAGGTATGCGTCTCAACATTTTGCCTTTGTCAGAAAAGACCTGGACACTGGCCTAAAATACCTGGGGTTCAGGCTGAAGCCAAATGGGTATCGCATAGCTGACTGGGCCTAGATTATCACAAAATTTGAAAGTAGAATAAACACTGACAGCAACGTTGCCTCTCTGGGGCAGGCAGGCTCACTGATAAAATCGGTTCTCGAGGCCATTCAGGTTTACTGGATGACCCTGGCTTGGATCCCTAAAGGTATTCTCAACATGATTCAACAAATTTGTTGTAGATTCTTATGGAGGGGTCAAAATGTAGGGAGGACTTTTTCCTGGGTCCGTTGGGTCACAATTGGAAAGCAAAAAAAATTGGGTGGTTGGGGAATAAAAGATCTCTAGAACTTTGAAAATGCACTTGCGGCAAAGATGGGTTGGCAAATAATCAAATCTGAAAGTCTATGGCAAGAGGTAATCTATTTTAAGTACATCCACCCCCTATCAATAATGGATTAGATCCGCAGGCCAAGTCAGTCTTCAACTGGAGCCTCTATCATCTGGAAGGCCATCTCCCCATCCTTAAGTTTAATCAAGAATGGTTTAGCATGGAAAATTAGTAATGGTGAGCAAGCGAGATTAGGCACTGATGCCTGGACTGGCTACGGAAATTCTCACATCCTCCTGAGAGCTCTGAGACAATTTCTTTTAGGGACTGGTATCTCTAAGATTTCCCAAATTGCTGAAGTTTGAAACGACCAATGGGCTCCTCAGCGATCGCTGGACTACAGGGTTCTAGGTATCCCAGATAGATGGCACAAAGCCTGGCAACACTTCATTGGTGTTCTATAGGAAGCCAATATCAAGATAACAGAGGAGGATGAGATCATCCAGGTCACTATCCCTCATGGGAGGTACTCCCAAAAGATGGATACGTGGCCCTTATGATAGCCCAGGATATTGGAATAAACTACTGGTGGTGGCACCACCTTTGGAAATTAAAAGCCCCCACAGAAGTCAAGGTTTTTCATGTGGTGTATCCTCTCAGACAAAGCTCCAACATAAATAAATATCATGAAGCAAGCCTTCCATGGTTCCTCTAGATGCTGCTTATGCAAATCTGAAGTAGAAGACACAAACCATCTCTTCCTCCATTTCCCTGTTATGGCACAGTTTTGGTCCACAATTACTACTACCCTCAACATGAAGATCAAATGGGTTGGAAAAAATATTGAGAAGCATCGCTTCATTGTTGGACTGAGGCACCATCCCAAAAGGCCATAAATCTCCCCCTGATAGTTAGCTGGGGCATTTGGTTAAACAGGAATCGCCTTATATTCTGAAATGCACAGATCAACTGGTCAGTCACGTGTATCAATTCAGTTGCCATCTTCAACCTGATTCCAGACGACCCTGACAGGGAACCTCCTTGGGTCACCACTCCCAAAATTATTGATAAAATCTCCCCATGGGGTTATTTCGATGGATCATCCTAGTTCGCGAGCTGCAAGGGGGGCGTAGTCCTCCACATCAATGAGTACCTATCTTTCATAATGAAAGTGGGGTTCAGAAGGGGAACAAATAATTTTGTTGAACTAAATAGTTTAAGACACCTTCTCCTTTTTGCGCTGGAACAAAATTGTCACAAGATCTAGATCTTTGGGGATTCACAGCTTGTTATAAATTGGATCAATGATGTATATAATTGTCACTTGCACACACTTAGTGATACACTGGATGATGTCATTGCTCTAAAATCACATTTTGATTTTATTGTATGCTCTCACATATACAGGGAAAGGAATGATATCGTTGATCCTCTTTCCAAAGAGGTTGCGCAGCTGAACAAGGGACAATGGATAATTCAGGAATTTAGAGATGGTAATTTCTTTCAGTTTTTCCATCATCTATTCATCGAGATGAATGGGATTTACTCATAATGATATCCTCGATCATTCCTTGTTTATTTTCTGCTTTTTTTCATCACTTAGTTTTTTGGACACCTTTTGGTTTATGTTATTACTGCTAGTTCACTCTCTACAACTTAAGTTGTTATTAGTATATATTTAATTAACCAATGACTGTTATGTTCACAAGTGAATGCATCTCATACAGGCTGAAGATATAGTATGTAATTTTCTTAATATATTAATGAAAATTGCACATTTTTCCTTGGAAAAAAAATGACACTTGCTCGTATGTCATTTTTTTAATTAATGAACATAACTTACAAAAAAAACTACTTTGAAAATAAATAATTTGATTTGTGTATATTATTAAGAATATTCTAAAATG
>APFE030721423.1:127601-141335 GCA_000404065.3 Pinus taeda | reverse complement strand
TATTAATTTTATAAATTTTATATATAATAGAAACTACTAATTTTATATATACATATTTCAATGCTTTGTTCTTATCTTAATTATTAATAATATGGATTTGTTATTATCCTAATTATTAATAATATGGATTTGTTATTATCCTAGTTATTAATAGTGTAGATGTGTTATCCATTACACTATTATGATCTGTGTTTATTATCCCTGGTGGAAATTATTGTTATATCTTTGTAATACAATCTCATTTACTCACATTTTATTATATCTAAGTATTATATGTCTATAATACACCTGAGTGTCTAAGTGTGTCTTTTCACATAAATAAATGAATTTGTGATTTTAAAATATCTTTCATTTATAAATACACATTATACACTTTAATCCTATACTTATGTCTTTTCTATATACATAAATAAAGTTATGAATTCAGAAGATTTAAATACCAAACCACTTTACACATAATACTTTTACCCTGAAAACTAACTAATATATTTTTAATTATTATGTAAGTATGAACTAAAATAAAATCAAATTTAAATCGACATGATGCATTCTGTATAGAACATTAAAGTCAAAATATACTAAAATTTTTGAAGCATTACCCATGAGCAATTGTACATCCAAAGTCTACTGTATATTCTCATATATTTCTTTGATATTTCACTGTTAAATTTATTTTAATGCACAATATCAAACCCGACTGTATATCACCTTGCTATTCTCTCTACAAAGATTCTATATTGGAACTGGAATTTATGTTCAAATATTCATTGGTCCTGTTCCTTGAATCGACCCAGATGCGTAAGTACTGACAAGCGATTACACATTTCTGGAAGTAATCTCAAGAAATCGGAATAAAGAATCACCAGGCTTTTTTTTCCTCTCGGGAAAGATCCACAACTCTTTAAAAACTTAGTCAACTAATTCTATGTTAAAAATGGATTTATGGGTATGATAAATTACTGTTCAAGATTTTCCTCGGTCTTAGTCCTTGAATCAATTCAGATTACACAGTATATATCAGAAAAAGATTATCAACGTAGTCCTTCTGTACTGAGATATTACTGTTTCAGGTCATATTATTAAGCCTAAATTTGTGTTTTCTTAAGGTGGTTCACTTTATTAATTTGGTCCTGGCTTAGGTTCAAGAAAAGCATCTACTTACCACATACACATATTTCACACGTATGATTTCACACCTATGATTTCTAGTACAGTATGGTGTACCTCGAATGCCAAATTAAGGGTTTGGAAAACAAATAACCAACTACATACATATTCCTTGCAGCTATCTGTTTTCTCTATGGAGACTATGATTTAGAATCAGAAGGAAGAAAATGGGATTAATGCTTTAATGAGTACCTGGAGCTGCTGGAGTAGTCGTATAGTTTCCCATTGGAAGAAGAAACGACGAGGGCTACATCAGCTTCACATAGAATCGATAGCTCCCGAGCTTTTTTGAACAGTCCCCTCCGCCTCTTCGAGAATGTGAGCTGCCTGGCCGAAGAGTCGGCTATTCTCTTAATCTCTATTTTCTTTTGGCCCATCTCATTCCAATCTGAGGTTACAACAGGAGGCAAGATCTCTCGCGAATAGCATACAAATCACAGACACGGAATTTGAAAAAGTTCTTCACCAAATCTGGAGAGCTACAACAAGATTGAAAGGCAGGAAAACCCGGTTTGTCGATAGCCCAAATATCAAGGGACAGAATCAACCTGATTCCTCCTCCAGAACAATCGAGGGCAGTGAGGGCACACTTTCACTTTCCGACAGGCAGCACATCTTAGGGAAATTAGATTGAGGGCACACTTTCACCTTCTGACAGACAGTCACACCTAGGGAAATTAGGTTGAGGGCACACTTTCACTTTCTGACAGACAGCACATCTAGGGAAATTAGGTCTACAGTACAGCACATGCAGGAGATAAGTTTTTTGCAGTACAGTACTGCTGTCCCTGACAATGAGATGCAAAACAGGCTGCCCTGCCAATAGGCTTAGTCCAAATCTCTCGAAGGGCCGCTATTCCGCCGATCATATTAAAAGGGGGCGGTCTGACTGCTGTTTACGGTTTGACTGCTTGTTATGAGGGAAAAATCCGTATACAGATAAAGTGGCAGAAATCCGTATAGAATCCATCCAATTTCACATTGGATGGATGTTCTACCCGTACAGTTGGGTGCATGTCATACCACTTGATTTTTTATCCGAAGAAGTTTCAACGACCATGAAGTTCATATATTTTTTAATCCGTCGGGTATATTTCTATTTTGGTTTTTATTATTTTATATAATGCTACGCCATTATGTTTTAAAATTGTTTTGTTGCCTAAGAGCTAGTTTTTTCTGGATATAATTCCATGTGTTTTTGTTTTCCTTGAATAACACAGATAACTCAACTTATATTTGAGGGTAGCAGCCAGTAATGGTTGTAGCCACTGTTAGTTTGACAACCCATTGTTTAAAATATAAAAAATATAAAAAATTAGCATTGCTTGAAAGGCTTGGAGTATGTTTAAAACTCTTAAGGAAAAAAGTTAATCGCTCAAAACCCAAAGACATCTTATAGGAGTGAAACTTGGAGTATGTTTAAAACTCTCAAGGAAAAAAATTAATGGCTAGTGAAAATTTGTCCCTCCAAAGCGCCATTGCAAAGAGTGAAAGTTTATCCTATACAAACCACCAACTAATAACTCCAAGTAACATTATAAAGTTTATGAGTACTTAAATTTCATGTCTATAATACTTTAAAAAAAAAATAGTTTGTTGTGTATGATATTTCTTCTAGCATATAAATGCTATGATGTGATGTGTCACAAAAAAGTGAAATTTGGCGCAGTGGGATTTGTTTTGTAATGTATAATACAATTTGTAGCATACAAAAGTAAATTTGGTTCATGATGTGATGTGTCACATGAAAGTAAACTTTAATGCACTATGATGTAACATAGGAAAGTAAACTTGGGTCTAATGCTATGTATTAGACCAAAATAAACTTGGTGTGATGTGACCTATTGCTCCACAATAAAAGTTGGTGAAATGTAATGCACTACATGACACTAAGCCAAGAGGTAATGTGATGTATCATCGTAATATAAAGTTTTGTCCTATGACTTTGATAAGTAAACATTGATGTGATGAGTCATGGTGTGATAGAAAAAAAGCAAGCATGTTCCTTGTAGTGTATTTTCCAATTACATTTAGATAAGATTTGTATGCAACTTTTAACGAGGCATTTCTATTCAAAGGTTCCAAATTGTTAGATCCAATTGGTTGTTTTCATTTCATAGCTTTTTAGTTGCCCTGCAAAAACGGATATGGTGTATATTGTATATACCTTTCTATTTATCCCAGTTGTTTTTAGCTATTAATGAACATAATTTTCTCTTTATATAAGAAGTATATTTTCAATAAAAAAAAGTTTAAGAAATGGCATTGTTGTTGTTGAACACACATAAAAGTATTATGCAAGATTTAGATAAATCGTATGATGCATATTATTCACAAAACATACATATAAAAATACATTTTGTGTGACTCTTGGTTTCAACTACTGAGAGGTCTCTTGGACTTCTATGATTGTTGGCCTTCACTTGAGGCTTTTGACCTTCCATTCAAGTGAATGAGTCAAGTTTTCATAACCTAATAGGATTATATCAATCCAAGAAGAGAGCTAAAATACGAAAGTGCATGCCAACTAATGGCTAGATGTGCTATCTGAAATGGTGGCTTGAGGAAGAAAACAAACCAAATGGTGTCACATTACCCAAATATTTCTACTAATGGTGGTTTAAAGAAGACTACCAACTATGGAACTTAGCTCAAAGTAGTTTCTAGAACAATTTCGAATATGGCTAAAAGTTGAAGTCTTTTGCGAAGTGGAAGTGCTCCCTAATGATGATTTGAAGGTTACCATAAACTGATCAAATGTGTAGCAAAATCCAGACTTCTATAGGTGGTGGTTTAAGGTAGGCCACTAACCAAATCATGCTCATGGAACACGAAACTATCTTTGGTTATAGCTCTGACTCTAACACTCATTAACTCTATCTCTAGGCTCTGTTTCAGGCTATGGCTCATATTCGCTTGAAATAACTTTGAAACAAGTAGCTAACCATCAATTCCTCCCCGTTAGATACAACGTGAGAAGATGAAGATATATCTAATTGAAGATGTGTCCATGTTGAAGAATTAATTCCAAGGTATGATTGATATATCTTCTTGGTTGTTGAACACCATTACCAAGAAGCTATCCATCCAAGGTGAATATTTTATCTTGCAAGAGTCTTATCTTTGGAACATCTATCTGAATGATGAGTATGTTTTCAGAAATGCTTGTAAGGGTGAATATCAAAAAAATAATGTTTCACATAGCCAACTCGATCACAATGTTGGCATCTAGGAATCTGAAGTGGTTGTGGAAGAGGAGCACAATGTGGAGAAGGTGAATATGATCCATCTTGAAGAAACCTGACACTGAAATTGGATTGGCTTAGAATAGGATGGAATGTGAAAGGACACATCCTTTTCATAACCAAGCTATTTCTACACTTGTTAATGATGGCTTCTTCCCAAGGTCTAATGATGGGCTTGGGAAGTGCAAGTGGAACATCTACATCTTCATGTAAATATTCTCCTAAAGTGGCCTCACTGATATGATCAGGTGTTGGATGCTGATGAGATTCTTTCGCTAACTCAAAAAGAGAATTGTTCTAAATAAGAACCATTTTAGAATGATCACTCTTCTTTTGTAGTTCATATTGGTGGAGCTAAGATTCAAGCTCAAGAATCTCAATCTTCTCTCTTACATCTTGAAAATAGGCTTGAACATCAATGAGGATGGTTTTTTTCACTATGATTGTATTGTCGAAATTAGAGTGTATTAGAGTATTCAATAACTCTAATAACTCATGAATTATGTCCATTTTCTCAACAATACAAATTCGACAATTTAAAGGTGTTTGCCTCAACAAAAAATGCACCTTTACTTCAAAAATTAGGTGTTTGCCAATCTCTTTTGAGAACTTTCAATACCCCAAGGAATAACTCCATGAGGAACACATTAATAAACTAGTCACAACTACAAACCAATAAGGAAAAGGAAATCCCAAGCTGGTTTCCTTGAAAAATTTTCAGAAGTAATGAAGAATTGTTATAGTAGTTACTTGTAGCACTACTATTATTGGAAATGAAAGTCATCAAGGATCCAAGAGGCATAAAAATTAGAGTTCCCAAAACTTGATGGAAATTGTGCCATGTTTTAGAGCTCAACAAGATGATTACAACATAACTTCAATCATGCTAAACAAAGGTTGTATGCAAAATATATGGCATTCTAAATTTTACACCAAACAACAAAAGTTGGATAAAGTGACACATGGCACATCCTACATCACCATGGGTAAGGACCATATAATGACACATGACATCCATACAGATAATCCGGTATCCATATGCTGACGTGGAGAGATCATAATTTTTTCTTAGCAGGAATAGTGGCACTGATGTGGTAGGCTGAGGCGTTGACATGTGGCAACTGAGTGTGTGTTGACTAGGCACTAACGTAGCGACATGTGGCAAGTTGTGTCATAGTTTAATGTTTGCAATGTGGTCCAATATAGGAATGACATATGGACCAATCAGATGGTGCAAAGTGGCACCCCGAGGATGGATAAAATGGGTTCAAGAAACAATTTAGTTGTAGTCGATAAGGTCAAGGTTAGAGGTCTCCCAACAACCTAATCAATGCACCAGCAAGTGGAAGTTAACATGAGTTGGGAAATAATTTATTTAAAGTTTATTATTACATTTATGGTTATGCATGACAGGTCCACGACTTTGATCATAGGACATGTTCTCGGATGATGATACAATCACCCAACAATCAAACTATCACCAAATTATATCAGACCTCCCACCAAACTCAGCCAATCAATACACCACACAAATGTTTCACATGCAATAGAGTTTAAATGATATAATATATGGTTTCAATGTCAAGTCTAACCATTGTATATGAATTTGGAAACAAACACAACCATCCAACAATCATGATTTAATAGATTATAATTTTGTGATAAGGTATGTAGATAGGGCTATAGCTTGGTTAAAGCTATTTGTTGGGGCCAACATAAGATGTATGGGTAAGGGTAATGTGCAATAGTACGTGGTCTTGACCCCAACCTTATCGACCACCAATATTTTAAATCTTAAAAAAAAATATCATTGCGTGAGGTTGTTCGAGTTTGGAATTCGTAACAGTGCCCAGAGCATTTGAGGAGCAATTTAACACTGCATATTCTTATAAAACAAATTTTTTAAAGCTCAGAATTTTGCAGCAACCTAAGGCGATTTTTGTGGCATTTTGGAGGCCATTTTCCTAGTAGCAAAGAGCTCCTTTTGTGCAGGTTTTGGGAGGTAGAATTGTTTTGTAATTGATTTTGGGAGCATTAATAAATAAGGTCACTCTCTTGGAGTTGGGACCCGAAGAGGTAGTCCACATTGGATGAATGCCTTTATCAATTGGTTGTTGTCCTTATTTTGTCTTCTTGGAGATCTTCTATATTTATTATTTAAGTTGCAGCTTCTTTCAAGTTCTTCATGCTTAATTTTAAATCAGTTATGCTCACATTTTAAATTTGTTAAAAATAATCATTCACACTTGAATATATTAACGAACCAAGTCACTTTGAAAGATTTAGATCAAGTGGTATTAGAGCATGATTGATATTGGTTTGTGAGTATGTCTGAAAACCAGTAGAAAACACAATGGAGGTGAAGGAACACTTGTAGAAGGAAATTCAAATATTGTTTCAAGGTGAACCCAAAGAATAGAGATGGCCTCACCAATGGAAATAAATCTATAAGGAAATCCATTTAAATTTGAGGAATAGTTTTTCTAATCTTTCACGGTGATGAAGGCCATGGTAAAAAAATGTATCAAGACTGGAAGAATTTCGGAGAAGGAAGCTCGTCAAAGAAAGTTAAAGACAAATGTGGTTTGAAAAATTCTCCTCATTATTCTCTACCTTCAAGTCCTCATTCTTCTCTTTCTCCTCCTCCATCTCTTCATGGGAAAGGTTCTCTAAAGAAGAATTTGTTGAAATTGGACATCAAATTCAAATTTCCAGTTTATGATGGGGAGTTCAATGCTAAAAAACTTGAAAATTAGATTCACCAAATGGAAGTCTGCTACCATGTGTAGTGAATCATCGATGATGAGGCAAAAATTCGGTTGGCGCCACTTCGATTGAAAGGTGTTGCATTGATATGGTCGGAGACTAGATTGCAAGAAGGCATAGCTCTTTCCTCTTGGTTTGAATTTACGTCAGTATTAAAAAAATAAATTTACCCTTTTGATGAGCCCCGATATTGCAACAAGAATGTTGCAACTCCCAAGGTTGCCGAATTTAATTATCAACCTGAGGTTCATACAAACTTAAGAGGTATCGACACTATATGTGCAACGTACAATGTGTACTTCCTTTGCTGTCATGATGTAATGGAGTGCATGTACTAAAGTCAAATCTGAAACTAATTGCAGAAAATGAAATGTTCGAAATGGAACCTTAACCTATTGCAAGAAAGAAAGTACAAAGAAACTAATATATAATATAATGCACTGCGTAAACCCCCATACTTAAATTCAAAAAGAGTGAAGGGATCTCTCCTTGAGTGGTTCATGAGGCACAATACTTGTTAAGGTTTTGAAAATGGGGTAGCAAGCTAAGTGGGCTTGAATGTGGGGAAAACTCCACAGTTAAGCATGCTTGAGCCAAAGGTGATCTGGGATGGGTGACCTCCCAGGAAGTCCTAGTTACCGGGTGCAAGCCCCATAAGTGATGATTGATGTTATGTGATTCATTTCACTAGTTTCAATCCCACTTCTTCACCCCTATGAGCATCACTCGATGCAATGAGTGCTAAGTGAACTATTCAAAAATCATGAGAAATTAGTCAGTTACAACTACCTCTCATGGAAATGGTCATACGTGAATGACTTACTTAACGTAGTTGAATCCCAAAATGATATCTAATATAATGCATTGCGTAAACCCCCATACTTAAATACAAGGAAATAAACCTATTCTAATTGCATAAAGATCATGAACTAAATGTAAAAGAAACCTAGCTTGACCCTATTTATCACATTTGATTATTTAAACTAACTGAGCATGAAATTTTATCTAGAGAGTACTAACTGTTGTGTGCATGTGTAAATATCAAAGAACTCATTTTTTTAAGCCTTTTTGCTTTATAAATGCAAATGCTAATCTTTCCTTAATCTTTGGCAGGGGAGACAAGTGTGGAGCAAGAGGGTTAAGATGGTATTGATGGCATGGAGGTCAAATAGAGGCCCAATCCAAACTTCAATGATGTTTTTTTCAATGCGGGCTCAAAACAGGCTTTCCTACAGGATGCTACAGTGGTTTCCTACAGGATCTTGTGATTTACTACAGGATGTTACATATTTAGTATACGAAATTGTAATTCATCAAATGACCAAGCAAATTAAATCCGAATTGGATGGGAAAAATTTTGTTATTAACTAGGATGTCTTAGGTCCCCGTTCGAAGTGGAATCACTCAAAAATACCTCTGTTAACCCATGCAAAAATATAGAAAAACATTACTAGTAGAAAATCTAGAAATTCGAAAACTAGTGAGCTAGTAAATCTAAAAAATGCCTAATTTAATCAAGTGAAAATGCAATGGGTAATTTTTTTTTGAACTATAATGTTTTTGTGATCTAATACAAGTGGAATCAACTTGATTGAAGCTCATTAGCATGCTCTAAAGAATAACATAAATTCATTGTTCTTTGCCACAAAGGAGTTCCAAAAATCTATATTTGGGAATAAGAAAGCTAATCCAAGTAGCTCAATGATTACTATGACTTTCCAAAGCTTTGCCAAGGATTAAATGATGCTTGTGATCCTGTAAAAGAGCTTACATTAACCATTTAACGCAATCCTACAACAAGAAATCATTAATACTAAATGCAGAAGTAGAAGGAAATAAAAACAAGAGATGCATGTGAATAAGCAGTGAAAAGAATGAAAGAAAATGATACAAAAGGGCTCTGAGGTTCTTGGGATAGCCAAGCCCAAGGAAAATCAACGACCTATGTAGGAGAACAAGATTTAGAAGCTGAATATGACACCAATCTTCATTATTTTCATCAACACAATTACATCTCTGCAAGAAAATACAATGGAGCTGCAAAAATATGAGTTCTCTCCACAAGAACACTAATGAAAATCTATCCCTAGAGGAAAGTTCGACTTGGTACTTATACAAAATGATTAGGAATCATTCCCCATGGAAGGATGAAGTTTTCCCCACCAAAATACCTTGATTAGTGGATCTGGTCCCTCGTACTAGGAATCTGCATTAAACAGCAGGCAACACATTCCTAAATTTTCTCAATCATTGGAGTTCCACAATTTGTTCCATATTCCATAATATCTTGTTGATTTATTATTTATTATTGATCCTCCTATAGTAGGGAACAAGTCCCTAAATTATCTCCTCCTCCAAATCTTCATAATCTGCCCAATATTCTCATAATATTCCACAAAAAAAAATAATATTAGGCACAAATATGCAATTATTCATAAAACTTCCTAATGAATATATTAAAGTTAAAAATACATTATCTAATGCAGAAAGAGAGGTTTAATGTGCTGAAGGATCATCATAGGCCTTAAATTAATTTTTAATTTAAAGGCTTGGGTCTTAATTTATGTAACGTAGAGACCCATCATACACCCCTGTTGAAAGTGTTGTTTATCCTCTGAGCAACTTAGTGACCTCATTGTACCCCACCCATGGCCCTCGTGGCCTCTCTCTTGTGCATTAAGAATCTTGGCTGTAAGTTCTACAAGGACAAACCCAAAAACATATTTGTGCAAAGAAAAATCATTGTTTCTTGAGACCATTAGCTTGCTTTCTTGCCCTTATTCAAGATGGGTTCTTGAATATTTTTCATTGTAGTAAGGTCTTCCATATCCTCATCAACCTTCTGTTACCTTTTTCCACCATTTGGACACCTCTAAAACCTTCAAATTGCCTTTAGATGAGAACTAGGACATCCTGTAGTAATTCCTGTTAAAACTACATGAAACCCTTTTTTAGGATAAATGATATTCTAAGCCTAGGATAGGCCCTCAACTTGACTCCCATGCCTTTTCCCCATTTTTAGGCCTTGGACAAATGCTAGAAAGAGATTGGAGACCTCTTGGACAAAATCCTTTCATCATTGTAGTTTGAGTTTTGTTTTGATGGTGAATGCCTCATTTCCTTTTGTTGCCTTCTTCTTCTCTCTTGTGGCCTAGATGACTGCATAATGGCCTTGGAGTTCTCGGTTTTGATTAGGTTTCTCTTAAGCTCTGCCATCTTGGGGTTTAAAATAATGTGTTCATTTCTTCCTTCCTGTAGCAACATTATACCTTCCTGTAGTATTCGTTCCTCCTCTTTCAGGGTCTTCCAACTTTATGGGAGTGATGAGAAATGATGAAGAGGGATTGGATGATGATGCTAGAGCTCAAAGGGATTAGTGTAGGTTTGTGAAAATTGAGAGGATTCTATGTTTGTTTTTTTCAAGAATGAAATGGGATGGATGAATGATGATTAGATAGTGAACATGAAGTGGATGGAGGGCTTGGAGTGTTGTGGTGACTTGGCCTTTGCAAAAATTTATTCTTTTAACTGGTGTCCTCATTCCTTGAAGTCATCACCCTTCATAATTTGACTTTTCAGCATTACATGAGTGAAGGAGTGAGCTGCAATTAACTAGTTTAAGGTGGTTGAGACTATTGACCCATCCTTAGCTTATAAAACCTCATATTTCACGCATTGACAACAAATTTCTAACTATAATATGCTCAAGAGAAGAGTCAAGAATATTGCATACATGTACCTACCTAATGGCCTTCATGTAGATGTTGTTTGTTGGAAAGTGAAATCCTTGCTTGTATTTGCTGCATATTTTTTCTCTTTTTTTTCTCTGATGTTGTTCCTTCATGTGCAGGTACTGGATGGTGATGCTGATGAATCCTCACTGTGTTGGTGGTTTCCCTCTTGTTAAATCTCCCTGTCATGTTTCTCTATTGGATGTGGAGGGTTTTATATGTCTCTTTATCAAATTTGATGTTTGAGGAATTTTAGATGAAAATTTTGTGTATATAATTCCCCTAGACTGCAATTTTTTTCAACACAATAGAAGGCTTTTCTGTATTCTTTTCACTTGGAAAAATGTGGGGAATTTTAGCTCCTACCTCCTTAACACTTTCTGATGAAGCCAACCTCTATTTCTCCCTTTTAAAATTGCTCACTGTGAATCCTGTAGCTGTTGTTTTGTATCCTGTAGGATCTCTTGTAGGACCCTGTAGGTTTTCAGGGAATCCTATAGGTTTTCAGGACAACCTTAAGTAGCTGACTTGTTTTGTCCATATATCCCAAACAGTAGAATGGATTGACCTGAAGCTTTCTGAGAATGTTCCATCATCATTATACACCTCTCCATAAACAAAATTCGGTCAATGGATGCACGAATCTCAAGAGAAACTCAAAATGGCTGAAGCTGATGGAGGTCGATTTCTTGGAAACCGTGCACTAGAATTTGCTGGAATTTCTTGGGCAGGTTACCATCATCCATATGCATCTCCCATGAAATAGAGTTTTAAATGGATGCATAGATATTGATAAAATGAAAAAATGGTTGTAGGTGATGGAGGTTGATTTCTCGAAAACTGTGCACTAGAATTTTCTTAAATTTCTTGAGCATATTGCCATCATCAATATGCATCTTCCCCTAAAACAACTTGGAAAGTGGATGCATGGTTTTCAAGTTATGGAAAAAACAATTTATGCTCTATGTATTTTTGTATCCTGTAGTAAAATAGAGCATCATGTAGTTTTTTAGGACAATAAGCAAACTAAATGGTAGAAGCTTGAGAATGATGGGTGGACGGCGAAAAGAGATGAGAGTGATGGATTGGCATGGCCTTGGCCTTGTTGGAGTGTTTGAGGAAAGGAGGAGAAAGTCAAAATTTGACTTCTTTTGACTAGGCTTGACTAATTTTCCTTTTGGTACCAACGTGTTCTTGTTTCTTGCAGATGTTGGAGAGTACATGCATTCATCAGAGAGATACATGAAGCAAAGATTTTTTCTTTTTTTTTTTTTCTTCTAGGCCTACTAGCCACATCAAGGAGGTTTTCAACTAGTAGGTCTACCTAAGCACCTCAAAGGAGGTTTTCACCTATGATCTTTTTCTTTTTTCCTCTTTTTTCTTTTTGCCCAACCCATTGACCACCTCATGGAGGTTTTCAATCAATGAGCCAATCTTAGGCGCCTCCAAGGGGGTTTTCACCTGAGATTTTTATTTTTTCTTTTCTTTTTCATCATTTTTGTTTCTCTCTTCTACCCTTCCCTACTTGAAAAACAAAATCACTTTCAAGTATAAGAATACTTCCAATGGTGCCATGTGCACATCAAGATGACAGAAAAAATGATGTGGAGGCTTGAAATGTATGCTTTGACATGTACCTGGATTTGAGTGATCAAATGCTTTGACTTTGTTGATATCAAGTGCAATTGAAGAAGGGAGTATTGTTGCAACTTAGTGACTATATGGAACCATATTCCAATATAGTTGTGATGCCTCTGGTCCACTTGCTGATTTGGACCATCTTGGATGTCTTCTTATACCATGACCTTCAAGTCTTCCTCTTTTTGTTGATTGATCTCTTGAATACATGGATAATTTGATGGTAACCATGAAGGAGATTTCTCAATCTCTGATTTTGATGTATGCTCTTCATCAAATGCAACCCATGATTCTTTGATCTTCTCTTTTGAATCTTCTTCTTTTAGATGTAGTCCTTCAATGGTATCAAGATAATCTCTTTTTTGCAATACTCTTCTTGAGATATGGTGAATATCATTGAGCTCAAGAGGAGATGTTTGGAAGTGTTGTACCTCAGCTTTGTAAGTGGGTTGAGCTACTTCAATGTATGGATTTGGAAATGGTGGTACAGGTAGTTGAGTGGGAGTGGATATTTGAGATGGATGTGGTTGTGGTTGTGGTTGTGGAGGAGATGAATGGTAGGGATAACATGGAGTTGGGTATGGAGGATATTGAGGAAAATATTGAGGATATTATGGATGGCTCCAATAAGTTCCTTGCCAACCTTGTTGCCAAGATTGGTTTTGGGGTTGTGATGACCAATGTTTCCAAGGAAAGGGTGTGTTCCGATTACTTTGAGGTGGATATGCATAACCTTGAAATTGTGAATTAGGCTCTTGCATCATATCAAGTTTAATAGGTTGCCATGGTCCTCTTGGAGCTACATAACATTGCTGCATTGGCATTTGACTTTCTCCATTGTCCTCTTGGTGAACTTTCTTCAACCTTGGTAATGAAGAGCAACATTTAACATCATGTGATTCTACATGGGCAACACAAACAACTTATTTTTATTCATTGTGTATTCTTAACATTTCTAATTGATCCGGATTTAAACAGGAACGCAACAAAATACATAGATAACCATATACCCAAATATGCAGCGGAAATAATACTTCATTTCATTAATGGAAAATCCTAAAATATGCTTACAACCAGAAATGGAAATAAACTAGCTAGGGCGATGGTATCTTATCTCTGAGAAGAGATGTGGTGACTACATGCCTCTGAACTGTGTTACAATGAGGCTCGGAGGCCTATTTATTGTT
>APFE030721423.1:51357-112228 GCA_000404065.3 Pinus taeda | reverse complement strand
CATTTATGGAAACAATTCAAAAGCTACATGGAAATCCAAAGATTATTGTAAGTGACAGAGATCCCATTTTCACTGGAAATTTTTGGACAGAATTATTTTCTTGTCTTGGTACTTCGTTAGCTCATAGCTCATATTATCATCCTCAATCTGATGGGCAAACTGAGATAGTAAACAAATTTTTGGAAGGATATCTTCATTTCTTTGTATCTGATAAACAGACACAATGGGTCAAATGGTTGCCTCTGGCTGAATGGTGGTATAACACTTCCTTCCATACAGCAACAAAAATGACCCCATTTATGGCACTTTATGGGTATCAACCACCATCCATCACATCATATTTAAGAGAAAATTCTAAGGTTCAAGCAGTGGAACATCACATCGAACGTCAACAACAAGTCCTCCAACTCTTAAAGGATAACCTCGTGTTGGCACAGAATAGAATGAAACAACAGGCATATCAACATCGCAGCGAAAGAATTTTTGTTGTAGGTGATTGGGTATGTCTACGGCTACAACCATATAAGCAAATGTCCCTCAAGCAAGCTAAGAAGGATAATAAATTATCACCAAAGTATTATGGTCCGTACAAGGTGTTGCAAAAGATTGGTACTATGGCATACAAATTGGAGCTTCCTGCAGCTTCTCGATTGCACCCAGTTTTCCATGTTTCATGTTTAAAGAAGGTTATAGGCGACAAGCTCCCAGTTCAAACAATATTGCCAGAACTTGACGAGGAAGGAAAAATTATATTGGAACGGGAAGCAGTCATAGAAACAAGAACTCGACAGCTACGAAATCGATCAATTTCAGAGTATCTTATCAAGTGGAAGAACTTATCCGCTGAAGATTCCACATGGGAGGATGAGAATTTTATATAGAAGTATCCAGAACTACTCAAGCGTTGAGGACAATACTTTTTTTGAAGGAGAGGAGCATGTTGGGTCCCCACAATACTAGTGATTACCCCATTACTATTGTAGTTGTACCCCCTATTAATATTTTTGTGCCCCTATTGCCCCCATATTGTTATTACTGTGCCCCATAGAATCCCTCTATTGTTATTTTTGTGGACATATATTATTATTGTTAGGTCGGTCGGGTTATATTGTGACTCCTTAGACTCCAATATATAGAAAGGAGGTTTTGTCATTTGAATCATCCAAGAATTGTTCATTTATGTAATGTAAAAAAGGTTGCCCCCTCGAAGAGGTTGAATTCTAAGGCGTTGATCTATCTTTTCTATCTTTTCTTGAGCTAGTTTCATAACAAAGTTTTTATCCTGGATCAAATTTTGGCAGAATGGTTTGTTAAATCATTATTACCTAAAATCACTGAGGATGTAGCTAAGGCAGGAGTTGTTACTGAGGAGCAAGTAATTGCTCAAGCTCAGTACCTCGACCTCGTTTATACGCAGTCAGGTACTTTACACGAAAAAATCCCCGATCTTCCCAAACAAAATCAAATAGCTGCAGCTCCTTCAGGGTCCCATGCCACTAATGGTATGATTGGTTCAGTTAGTATCAAGAGTAAGAAGAAATCTACAAATAATTCTTCTCTTATTATAACTTTACCAGATTCCTCGACAGGAGAATCTTCTGCTGAAGTTCTTGCCGATATGCATGTCGTAGAATCATCTACGGCCAAATCAAAATCCAGCGATAAAAAGAAAGGGAAGAAGAAAAATAAACAAAACACAAAAGAGAAACCAGATAAAACTGAATCTACCGATGAGAAACGTAAACCTCACTATCCTTGTCTCCTTTGTGACGAGGAGCACTTTACAAGAGATTGTCCACATCGACCTGAGGTTTCGAAAATCGTCAAAGGTTCTCAAATGCCTGCTGTCTTAAAGGATCCTTTTCCTAGTCAAGACAACGAGATGATAGATTCTTCCTCAAATGCCTCAGAAGAACCAATTATTATGATGTCCCATGTCAGGATTGCGACGCGATCGCAAGATTATGGTATTAAGAATCATATTGGTGGTAAGGAAGTAGAATCTTCTAATTCAAACCCATCAACTTCAACTCCTTTTGGTTTTGATCCTCTATAGATCAAGAAACCTAACCCAGACTTAGTAATCAAACTGCCTGCTAAAGGTATACTTCAGAAGTTAGCTTTCAATCCACATGCAGGAGCTACTCAGAACTATAACATTGTTGAAGATTTAGCTATTTCCCCTTCAGTAATGTCGGCTTTGGAGGTTTTGCAATCATGCCCATCACAACGTAAATTACTATTGTCTACTATAAGAGCTGTTATATTCAGGATTCCAATCTTATAATCTTCGATTTAGAAAATAGTACACCTCGCCTACCTCATCAAATGTCTTTCGAGATCCCAGTGTTAGTCAAAAACAGACCTTGCTTTCGGACTGTGATTAATGAGGGAGCTTCTATGTGTATTATGTCGATTCAGTGTTGGAGATCGCTTGGTTCTCCTACACTCAATCAATACTCGACAATTTTAAAGGCTTTTGATGGCCGAGGGTTTCGTCCTTTTGGCATTCTGCAGGATTTACCTATAGGGGTAGAAGCAAAAACTGTAAATCTATATGTGGAAGTGGTTGATGCCCCTCTAGATTACAACATTCTTTTGGGTCGCAGTTGGTCTTATGCTATGACTGTTGTTGTTTCATCGGTCTTTGGCTTATTAAATTTCCTCATAATGGAAAGATCGTTACAATAGACTAGTTAAATTATTTTTCATCCGACTCAGCCTCTTCTGATAGTATTCAACATGTCAATGAAATAGCTATCCCTTATAAGGATGTTGGAGTGGGATTGATTAAAGGTTCTGGTTTACTAGGAACTTTTTCATTTCCTCCTCCTAACGTATCACCTTATTTTGCAACCATTCATATGATTTCATCGAACACTATTGCTTTTGATGACCCTTGGATCGTACCTTCTGATTCTGAGGTGGACTCATTTGGTGATGCAATGCCCTTGAGTCCCTTTGAAGTTGCATATCAGGCGATACAGTCATTTTCCGACTCTAGTTCAACCGAAATTGATCCAATGAATGTGGTCCATGGGGAGTCACTTTCAATTTCAACCCAAGATTCAACAACTTTTTCAGATCTTATTCATACTAATGAGTAGATTCATGAACTTTTATCTATTGATGATTTACCATGGGAAGATCTTCATTATCGATCTTCATTTTTAGCTGAGTTTGATCATTTTGAAAATGATCTCTCATCTATTTTTACCACCGAATATGTCAAGGAACCACAAAATCCATTGCAACATCCTGATTCTGAGTTGAATTTGGGAAATATTTCTCGAATGATTCCTATTGACATTTCAGTGAAACCCGGAATTATTGAAAACATTCATATAGGTGCCTCTTGTACGGAAGAAGAAATCCAAACTTATAAAGCCCTATTTCAAGAATTCCACGACGTGTTTTCCTGGTCATATGAAGAAATGCGAGGAATCAATCCATCAATTGTTGTCCATGAAATTAAAACTTAACCGGATGCTAAACTTGTTTGGCAACGTTTACGTCAGATACATCCAAGACAATTTGCTGCTATTAAAGCTTAAGTTGAGAAATTACTTCGAGCAGGTTTCATTTATCCAATTCCCTTAATGGATTGGGTATCAAATATTGTTCATGTTAACAAAAAGCAAGGAATGATAAGAATATTTTTTGACTATAGGGATATTAATCGAGCTTGTCCTAAAGACAATTATCCAACCCCCTATATCGATCAAATTATTGATGATTGTGCCGATAGTGAAATGTTCTCCTTTATGGACGGATTTTCCGGTTACAATCAAATTAACATACTCCTTGCTGATCAACCTAAAACGGCTTTCAATTGTCCTTGGGGGACATTTTCTTATTGCAAGTTACCTTTTGGATTGAAGAATGCCAGAGAAACTTTTCAAAGGGCTATGTCTTACACATTTCATGACATCAAGCATATTGTGCAGCCTTATCTCGATGATTTACCTGCTTATTCATTACGTAGAGCCAATCATCTCACTCATTTATGAGCCATATTTATGAGATGTAGGCATTATCGAATTAGGCTGAATCCACACAAATGTGTTTTCTGTATAGAAATGGGTCGTTTACTAGGATTTTTTGCCTCAAAAGCTGGCATTCGTGTCGATCTCTCAAAGGTTGAAGCTATTGTCAAATTACCTTCGCCTTCGACTCTTCGCCAACTCCAAAGTTTGCAAGGGAAAGCAAACTTTTTACATTGATTCATTCCTAACTACGCCGAGATAATGAAAGGTTTTACCAGGTTGTTGAAACAGAATACTCCGTTCTTTTGGGATGAGATAGCTAACAAATCTTTTGATTCACTTAAACACACGTTGACCCATGCACCATTATTGCATCCTCCCAACTACAACCAGGACTACTTTTTGTACCTCGCCGCTTCCCATTCCACCATTGGGATGGTTTTAGTTCAGGAAGATGAATTCAACAATGAACATGTGATTTATTATCTTAGTCAAACTCTAAATCTGACTGAGCTTAAATATTCGCATGTGGAGAAATTGGCCTTGGCAGCTGTTCAAGTTGTCCAAAGATTTCGTCACTACATCTTATTACGCAAAACCACAGTAATTTATGACTGTAACCATATGACATATATTTTGACTAAACAATTGCTAGGGGGCAAGTATTCCAAATGGATAGTTATCTTGCAGGAATTTGACTTGGAATTTGAAAAATCCAAGGCAAAGAAATCTTTGGTTTTTGCAGAACTGATGTGTGATTTCCCGCGTACTGATACTGAAACTGTGGCGGAAGAACCCATTGTGGATGAATCCTTGTTTCCTAGCAGTACTCTTGATCCATGGTATGGAGATATAATTGTCTATCTCCAAACCCAATATTTTCAGCCTAAAATCTCATGGTCTCAGCGAAGGAAAATACGTTTCCAATCCCAGCAGTACAATATTATTGGAGATACACTCTATCGCCGTGGAGTGGATTTTGTTTTCCGCTGTTGTCTAACTCATGAAGAAGCTAAAAAGGTTCTGAATGACTGTCACTCTAGAGCATGTGGCGGTCATATGTCTGGGTATGCCACAGCCCAAAAGATATTGTGCACTGGTTATTTCTGGCCATCCTTATTTAAAGATTGTATCAATGCAGTCCGGAAATGCCACAATTGCCAAATTTTTGATCGAAAGATGCGTGCCCCACTTGCTCCTCTCCACTCTATAATTGTCGTTGGTCCTTTCGCAAAGTGGTGTATCGATTTTATTACATGTAACCCTCACTCAGTCGGGGGGCATGCGTATATCATCCTTGCGGTAGATTATTTTACCAAGTGGGCCGAGGCGATGCCTACATTTTCGGCAGACGACAAAACTGCTGCCATTTTCATTTTCAATCATATAATTGCTAGATTCGGTGTTCATCAAGCAATTATTACTGATCATGGAAGTCATTTTTGAAACATCATGATGAATGAACTAACAAATCAACTTTGCCTACGTCATGATAGCTCTACTCCATATTACCCACAAACTAATGGTCTGGTTGAAGCAATCAATAAAGTTCTAGTCACCATGATCCAACGAATCATTGGTCTTCATCAGTCGAATTGGCATAACATGTTACTTTCAGCCCTTTGGGCATACCGAACCTCAGTGAAAACATCAATTGGTTTCACTCCTTTTCAACTAGTTTACGGGTTGGAAGGAGTGTTACCCATTGAATGCAAAATTTCGTCATTGTAAATAGCCATAGAATTACTTCCAGCCACTTCCGAAGAGGAAAACATTTCTTGTACTTAGCGCAGCTAGATGAGAATTGACATAATGCTGCATTAGCAATCAAGACTCATGCAAAACAGATAAAAGCTCAGTACGATCGAAATGTTACACCTCGTAAACTTTCAGAAGGAGATCTAGTTTTATTATACGACCAAGCAAATGATAAGCTAGGGGCCGGAAAATTTGTACCCATGTGGCATGGTCCTTTTGTTGTTAAGCGTAAGTTGGCAAAAGGGGTCTATGAATTAGTAGATTTTGACGGTGTCTCTTTAGGTAGACCCAAAAATGGGCTTTATCTGAAGAGATATTATGCTTAGAGTTTGGTGTGGAGATTCTTGTTAGAATAGTTTCTTTCTAGTTGGTGTGTTTTAGATTAGAAAGTGTGCCTAGTTTAGAGAGTGTTTTATCATTATTCCTGCTTATCTTGATTTTACTTTTGATATTGCAGATGCTGACGTCTTCTCAAACATACATTGGTTTCACTGGTGGTGCTTGTCATAGTACACGAAACATTTCTTCCACAGCTTAGGTTATCTATTCACCCTCTGACGAGTTAGTATCTATGCATGGGGTAAGCCTTGGTCAAACAACAAATAACATTGCAGAGTATAGTGCAGTGATTGAGTTATTATCTGAATCCATCACACTTGGGATTCGGAGTTTGATTGTTAGGTCAGATTCTGAACTGGTTGTATTATAGCTTAACAGGGTTTATCCCATTAGGAATCTAGTATTATTAAGATTATTTTTGAGATTTCATCTCTTGGAACGTGAATTTGACTACATTGAATATCAACATATTCCAAGATATTTAAACACATTAGCAGATGCAGTTGCTTCTCAAATGATTAATAAACATCTGCAATAATCAAGGTAGTAATTTTAAAAAACATTTCATAAACATGTTATTTAAGATAACCAGTAATAGTGATATATCATAGCATAGAAGTGTGTCAAATATACATCATCTTCGATCATAGGTTGAAAAACACCTTATGGTCGGCAAAAATGATAGCACAAAAAGATATAAAATGTCATATGAGTCTACAAAGGTGATCATCCTATCCCTGATGATGATCACGATAAGAAACCACTGCCTGGGCCACCCTACAAAGGAACCTCCTAAAAGGTCCTGGGACCTCAATCACATAGCACTGTAGCCTAAGAGGAATATCATCTATACTAGTCTCTGGGATATCTACTATCAAACGCTCTAGATGATGCTCCAATTCGGTCAGAGTCTCTGCTGATTGGTCCTGTGGGGTCGGTGCCGCGACAACAGGGTGTCTTCTCTCATAGGGCGAGAGAGCGGCTGGTCGCCGTGGACCCACATCTGCATTTAAAACTTTTTACTATCAGTTTTGGATGATTAAAAAAAAAAAAATTAGTTTAAAAATTTAGAAAATGTTGAAAGTGATTTTACCTTAATCATCCCATTGCTCTCCTGGTGGAAGAGCCATGTCTAGATCACCATGATAATCCATCCCAGCATATGGAAAGTTCTGAATCACAAAAAGTTGGTTCCCAACCAACGAAATACTCAGGTGGAAATCAGACAAACTCTGTACCCTCCTCAGGATGACGAGCCATGACTGCAACCTAGCGCATAAGCTTGGGATCTCGGGGAAGTCCAGCCTCAACGGAAAGATGTTGTGGGACCAACATAGGGACCCTCTCTAGGCCAAAGCTCACAACTAAGAAACCATATCCAAAGTTCTTTAGTTGTCCATTCTTTGCCCTAGTCAGTTGGCCTTTCACATTCACCAACACAGCATCGCACCAGTTGAAGATGGTGCCTCGGAAGCAGTCTACTGGCATGCGCATTTCGGAACTGGTAGCTAAATGCAATGTTGCACTCCCGCATAGTCTGGTGATAGTAAATGTGATCACTTTAAGTTCAGGATGGGAGATAGTCTTAATATCTATCCGTTTTTCCGCAGTTTGGACATTACAAAACTCTAGTCAGAGACTAGCGATAGACTGGCAACCTGGCCTAGTCCCGAATAGAGATAATCCTTTGCCTCTCTTGGGTAAACTAGTCAAGAAATAAATGTCTTTTGGCTCGATTTCAAGCCAGTGGCCACCAATTATAAAACATTGGTCCTGTGTGCTCCACTTGTCTACCAGCCATTGCAGAAAGTCTACCTGAGCCCTCAAGCTGGGTATGGCCCAGAATTTCAATAGTCTGCATGCTCTTAATGCCTGTATTGAAGGTGGATGAATTAATGCACTTGATCCACATCTTCATGTTCCCGTTCCTGCCAAACGAGCATCTTGTATTGCTACATTGCAAAAAAGGTGGATTAGAACATTATAATTTCAAAAAGTTTGGGCGGAAATGAAAAAATTAGGTTTTTAAAAGCGTATTTCGCGGGGTCTGCATCCGCTAGTTAGGGACAGTGCGTAGGTTCACATTATTCCTTAAGAGTAGGTGTGGGACCCCGAATTTTTCCTGAAAGTCGGGGTTCGCACGAGCCACATGCTGTGCTTGCAGACCCCCCGCGAGAAATTTTTTAACCAAAATTTTCCTTAAAAAATCAATTTTAAAGCCTTAAAATGAAAATTAAACGGTTAAAATGCAAGATAGGAATGATGTGGATTACCTAGAGAGGATGGTTCTTGATTCCAACAGTCGGATTTTCTGCAATCTTCATAGGAAGTTTCTTAGCAAAATCTCTTACTTTTCACTCTAAAGTCAAACGGTAAAAATGAATTTACAAAAGCACTTTTTATAAGCTTTTTTGAATAAATGAATTTTTAATTTGTTTATTTTTCACTTTAAAAAGGTCACTTTTGATCCATTTTTAGTTATTTTAAACAGGTATGAGTAATGTTTTGAGTTTTTGTGCAGACTATTGGATTTTCAGGGATAATTGATCATTTTCAACAAAGAGCATACTTTTTCACTTTTTCAGACTCTTTCAAAATTTACAAAAAAGTGTAGCATAGGAGTCCTCTTTAAGCTCTTTTTTGACTCGTAAAATATGAAAAGATTGCCAAGTTTTTCTTTTTAAACTCGTTAAAATGGAATTAAAAGGACGGTCCACTTACAGCTCTTTTCTGACTGTATAAACATGAAAAGATTGTTGGACTTTTGTCGTTTCAAGTTCAATATTGGTAATAAAATGACATGTTTTCAATTGCTTTTTTAATTTTTCAGATTGAAGGCACTAATTATGAAAAGTACTCCTTGATCGTAATGATCAAGCGGTTCTCTCAAGTATTATTTTATACTTTTTCGGGCTTGGGGGACAAAAATTTACAAAAAGGGCAACCATGGAGTTTTCTTAAGTTTTTCTTTTGACTCCCTAAAATTGAAAAACACCAAGTTTCTCCTATACTGGACTCGTTAAAATTTAACAGTAAAGGACCTGTTCAATTTCAAATAGGAATGGACCACTCCTTCTTAGGGTTTGAAATTTAAACTAAGTTGGACTCATCCGAAGGATGAGCTTATAATCAAGAAAATGTTATCCTCCTCAAGCTTGTCAAAAATAAAGAGGTACTTTCTAGAAATGGTGGGGGAAAAGAGAGAAAAATGAACCTGTTTATTATACTTTGTGTTTAGAAAAGCAGTTGTCCACTCTTGAACACGACACTTTTTGTTCACCTAGGTTGGTAAATCTTTTGCCTAATATTTAATCAAACCATATTGAAAGTATTCAACCGATTTCTGGGTATTAGCTTTGGGTCAATTGTCACCAAACCATCTGCAGTGTCGTTATGTGTTGAAGAGGTTAGTTCAAATAAACCATTCATTTGCAAAATATCTATCATCCATCTTGACCATCCCTAAGTTAGTCCTTGCCAAATACATTTCTTCAAAACTTGATCTATGATTTCACATTTTGGGCTTGCCTACGACGGATCTCTTTCTATCACCTCCAACTCATTATCTAGAAAGATGATCTAGAAATCATCAATACCTTGGAATCTACATGTCTCAATGGCAGGTTTCTCGCCTTTGACGACAGGTTGCATCATTGACCTTTGATCAAAGGATTCTGTGACATGTTCGACATCAACTCATTTATTCACATTTCATGGATTGTACTGAGTACTTTGAGGTACATTTACATTATTGGTGGTTTCTCTTACAATTGTTAACAATTTACATCATTGACTGGTAATCAAGTGGTTTCTACCATGTTCGACTTCGACACATTCATTCACATGGCTAGAATCGTACTAGTTCGGGAAGCAGAAATCAAGACCCTGGATCTAGTTTCCACCATCCAGGCTGCGAGGAATTTTGTTATTCATTATACAGTGGACTATTCATAAATAGATGGTTGCACCCATACTGTGTCTACATATGTCTATGCTTGTGATGTATTACAAAATCATTCCTGTATCAGAGCAGTTTAGATAGTTTTCTAGTCAGTTTTGTTTTGAGTATGGGAATGCCTACCTTGGCGATGATATGTTCATAAATATATTTTGCATTGAATGTTTTTACAGGTTCCAACTGGGGTATCCACAGGAAGATCCTTGAAATGATAAAGTACTTCACTCTTCTTAGATGAGAAAACCATCCTCATCTATTACAGACTTCACACTTTAGGGGGCATTCTGTTGCACAAAAATTGTCACTTTGACATTCTGCAATCAATATGAGTGTATCACCGCTCATACTTACCTCCTTTGCAAGTCTTAAACCTCAGTTCTTCATATCAAGCCTTGAAAATGAGGGAAATACCTTAAAAATATCTAAAACTCTGGTTTCACACTTTCTCTTAGCATTACCTGTGGTACCGCACCTATTGCTCATGTCCCCTTCACACTTGACCGCTCTGTATTTGTGTCATGGGTGCCAACCCCTGTAAAAGTTAAAAAGGCACAAGTACATTCTTAAAAACTCACTTTGAGTCATTTCTAGAAGCTTCTAGAGGGAATCTTGTGGTGGAAAGTTTGCTCCTTGAGGGTTCATGCATCCCATACCTTAAGGAGCTAACGCCTTGATGTGAGGATCTTATCCCTTTGAAGAAGGACTCTATCCCTTCAATGGTGGACTTGTAGCCTCCTTCCTTTGCACTATAAAATGAAGCATTGGGCTGGTTACTTGGGAGGTTGAAAGCTAAATATTTTTGAGGGTAAACGCTGCTGGAACTTAGTCTTCCTAATTGATCTTTTGAGAGGAGAGATTACATACCTTTTGATCTCATTTGGAAGATAGTGAGGCAAGTAGAGGAGATTCCTGTTTGGACCCTGGGAAGAGTTTGTACAGCATCAAGGCACCAAAGGTTGTAAAGTTCTTCTATTTCAAAGTTAATACAATCAAGTTTATTTTTCCCAATAAGCTGTGTTTTATGGTTTATTTCATGGATTCCTTGATCACCATTATGAACATGATTTATTGTATTAGCTATGCAGGTGTTATTTCATGTGTTCTTGTTTGTGATTGCAGGTTCTTAAAAAGGAAACTCTTTTGATGCTATTGGAGCATGGCTACCACAAACTAGCGTTGGACTTAAGGTAGGGTCTAAAAGACCTCTTTAGTTTTTATTAATGAATTGCAATATGTTTAGAGAAAGGTAGGTTTGCCTTTCCTACTTGTTGCTAGATATCTGTTGATTCTAGGGAGATCGGTTTTGTCCACAAGAACGATTTATCCGGCCAATAGGAATGCCAAGGAATGAAAATGCATGCTAACATATGACAGATAGTGTTAATGAATAGTGAGGAGTGTTAGGGAGTGTCAGGGCATCACAAGGGAGAACTAGGTCAAAATGCATGGAAATGAAGGAATAAGAGTGTGTGGCAAAGAGTGTCAGTAAATTATAGGTGACCCAAGGATGAAGTGTGCGAGGATAAGTTCATAATAGGACTTGCAAGAGGCAAGCCTATGGTTCCCATGTTTCAAAAAATGTAAGGGTAGTTGTGAGGACATGATAGCTAAGGAGTGTTAAGGCGTGCTGACACATGTAAGACAGTTTTGTGGTCTGATGGTTTGATTTAATTTTATGGTGTTATTTTTATTTTCCACTTTGCAGAGCACTATTTTTCCTAGTTTGGAACATTATAGTCAGCGAGTTCTAGGTGTGCTAAGGAGAGAGTGGCAAGGTATGATGTGCATTGCTGCCAAGGCATCCTAGAGTGCTAGGGAATCATACCAAGATGTGCCAAGCGCCAAGGTGTGCTAATGCGTGCTAAGGAGTGTTAGGGAGTGCAAGAGAAACATAAGGGAGCACTAGGTCAAAATGCATGGAAATGAATGAATAAGAGTGCGTGACAGGTAGTGTCAGTGAGTTCCAAGTGTGCTAAGGAGAGAGTGACATCGTATTCTAGGTTGTGCTAAGTCATGCTAGATTGCTAGGGCGACATGCAACCAAAATTTGCCAAGTGCCAAGGTGTTTCAACATGTGCTAGGACATGTTAGGGAGTGCCAGGGAAACACAAGGGAGCACTAGGTCAAATGAAAAAATAAGAGTTTGTGACAAGAAGTGTCAGTGAGATACAGGTGTGCTAAGGGAGTAAGAAGGTATGGTAGGCAGTTCTAAGGCATGCTAGAGGCCAAGGCAACATGCCAAGATGTTCCAGGTGTTAGGGTGTGCCAACGCATGCCAAGGAGTGTTATGGAGTGCCAAGGAAACAAAAGGGATCACTAGTTTCAAATACATGGAAATGAATGAATAAGAGTGTGTGACAGGGAGTGTTAGTGAGTTCTAGGTGTGGTAAGAAGGGAGCGACAAGATATGTTAGGTAGTGTTAAGGAATGCTAGAGTGCCAAGGAAACATAACAAGATGTGCCATGTGCCAGGGTGTGTCAATGCATGCCATTGAATTTTAGGGAGTGCCACAAAAACACAATGGAGAACTAGTTCAAAATGCATGAAATGAAGAGATAAGTGTGTGATAGGGAGTGTCAATGAGTTCCAAGTGTTATAAGGAGGGAGTGACAAGGTTATATGCTAGGCAGTGCCAAGTAATGCTAGAGTCCCAAGGCATGTCAGAGAGTACTAGGGTGTGCTATGGAGTAAAAAGCATGCCAAGAAATGTTGGCAATGGTAACACACACCACATAGGGCTAAGGGATTGTTAGACGTGCCATGTGCTATGACATGTCAAGATGTAAACTCTGTTTCTTAGTTGTTTTATGGCCATGGTTCAACATGAGCCTCTAATTAGTAACTTGTTAAGTGGGATGAGTTGAGATTGGACATGAGTAGCCTAAGATGTGTTATAGGTAGTTCTTAGGTGAACAAAGCATATTCTAGTTGTAGTAACTATAATTCAGTTAAGTTGTTGTAGTCGGGGCAGGACTTGGTTGGGTTCCGGCCAAGTCTAAAAAAAAGTAAGGGTAGTTGTGAGGTCATGATAGCTAAGGAGTCCTAGGGCATGCCAAGAATGAATAGGTGTGCTAACACATGGAAAACAATGTCAATGGATGGTCAGGAATGTTAGTGAGAGTCAGGGGAACACAAGGGAGAACTAGGTCAAAATGCTTGGAAATGAAAAAATAAGAGTGTGTGCCAAGGAGTGTTAGTGAATTCCAGGTGTCCCAAAGATGAAGTGTTTTAGGAGAAGTTCAAAATATGACTTGTAAGAGGCAAACCTATGTTTGTGATAAGGTGTGGACAAAGCAATTTTAAAGAAAGGGAGACTTTGGGTTTGGCACAATATTGTTTTGCTAATAAATTGGTTGGGTTCCCAAGTCGCAAAAAAAGTAAGGTTGTTTGTGAGGATGTTAGTGTCATTCAATTCAGTCTGTCACCAACGATCAAATATTCTCTTACAAGGTGTTTTTATGGTGTCAAGTCAATTTTTTTTCATTTCAGTGAGTCTTCAAATAAAAATTTGGTCACTGGCTAGTGTGTCTAGGGCTATTTCCACTCTCTCAAGAATTTCATATACCGGTCACTCTCATCACTCAGTTGAGTCTACCATTAGGAAAACATCATTTACATCACTTCAGTCACATCATCATGGTCTCCATTCAACTCAGTGTCACCATTTGGTCATCAGGGTTAAGGTCACAAAATCATTCAGTTCATGTATAAATCTGACAAATGAGGAGTAGCAATAGGTAAATTTGTTCAATAACACTTGATTTCAAATGTAATTTATATTTATAGAAATAATAATGTTCCTAAGGTTCTAAAGTTACAAGAAGAGGTCCTAAGGCTACAAAACTCAAAAAGAAAGTGAATTGGTGAGGTGGGCCATCCTACCTCATTAATCACTTAGACACCAAAAACAAATTATAAAATCACATGGAGGAGCTTGTTCACACTCATTTGCACTTGTTTACCATCCTAGCATCAAGCTCCTTCCTCTCCTTTGTAAAAATTGTGATTCCATAACCCTCATCAGAAAAAATTGACTCTTGTTGCGCACCTGGACAACACGCTGCGCACGGGGAAAAGTTGTCCAAAATTGTTGTTTGACCACCAAAATTATTTTTTCAAAGCTCCTCTTTAGTAATTTCATTCTCTAGGCTATGTAACAAGTAAGTTTAATAATTTTCATGCTCTCCTCTACCTCATATGTCAAGAAAATCATCAAATACTTCTTATTCTAGGGTTTACATGATTTTCATGGTTCTGATCCTCAAATGATGATTTGCTTCCCTAAACCCTAGATACCTTGTCCCTAAACCTTTGTTTTCAGCTAATACATGATTTCCATCCATCACAAAGCCTTATCCCCTCATTTTCTATAATTTTCCTCTAAACCCTAATCTACCCTATACCTTTCTAGGATAGGTCTATGTTTTTGCCTTTTCCACCTCCTCCCTCACTCATTTCCCAAAATTCCTTTTCCCCTACTCACTGAAATCATCCCCTACCTCCTAAATTTCCTTACAAATTTAGGAAACTCGTAAGTCCATCATACCACCTCATTCCCTCAAAATAACAAATTCATTGTTTTTTCTTTCCTTTCACCTAGGATTTGAAGTATGGAGCCTGACTCATCACCATCAGAGAAGAGGAATTACAACAAGGGGGGAAATATACTGGGTTTTGAGCCCTCTAATTGCAATGAAATCACCTCCTCCCCATTTGTCATGAAATGCTTTGAAGATGTCAATTGTTTAGGGTTTTGTCAAAGAGTGCAGGAAGTAGGTTACCATGAGCATCTCACAGGTATATTTTCCCTCACCTTGAAGGAAGACAAGATTGCCATTCCAAGGGCTAATTCCATGTTTTTAGTGAATTCTATCTCTTAAGCTACATGCATACCAAACGATGGTTTAAAACTGGTTCAAAGGTATGAACCTAGACCTAGAAGAGTACAAACCCTACTTGAAATCATAATACAAAGGAGCTCACTCACATGTTTTCCCATTCAAATACTTGTTGGAGAGATATACACCATTGATGAAGGATGTCATGAAGTTATTCACATGTAATGGCAGATTTTCTAGGCTATATCAATACCACATAAGACTTCTCATTCAATTTACAACTGCCAAGTCTCTAAATTTGTCCAGCTACTTGTATAGGAGGCTACCCAAAATGTCCAAAAGGGTGAAATTGAAAGGAAAAGTGCATTATCCCAACCTCTTTTACCATAGCCTGATAAAATTCATAGCACTCCATCAACTGAAAGAGAAGAACATGACATGGGACACCTTCATTGAGGAAGCCTTTAAAACGCATATAACCATTTCACCAAGCCAACACCAAACCATGTCAATACAACCCATGGAGGTGGGGTCATTAAGCAAACATGATGAGGTTTCCAAGGCACCCAGGCTTGAGCTGACCAAGACATATTAGAGAGGAATAAGCCTTGTTTTTCCTCCTCAAATTGAGGAAGGCGCCAAGCCTACTACATCAACAGAACAAGGATCACCATCACATCATGAGGCTTCTTTGCATGATGAGGAGCCCATTGAGCATGAATATGACCTAGTTGAATTGGAGGTACATGATGAGCATCAAACCCTTCAATAATTCATCAAAATGAAGGATTTTCATATCATGGAGCTCAAGGACAATTTGGAAAGGGCCAAATTCCTCATTTCATTCCTTGAGCAAGAAAATAGTCAACTTAAGGCAAAAAAACTAGTCATGGAGAAAGAGCAATTCAAAGCCAAGAAACAAGAGATAAAAGGCAAGGTAGTGGTGGACGATGAGGACACTGAGCAACATGAAGGACATGTGGCAAGGAAGAGACCAAGTACAATGGGTCTTAGGAAGGCACTTCAGAGGGAAAGGGGACAAAAGCCACGAATAGAAGAATTGACCTTTGAAGCGAGGATTACCATGTAAATAAATTAGGACAAGGAGTGTTGGCTTGTAAAAGTCAATTTCCACCTTGCGAAGCTCCTTGATAAGGCAAACAGGGATAACAAGTTGCAAAATAAAATGGCCATCCATTATTACACAAAGAATCAGGTTGCCAAGTTCAAAATCAACCAGTTGAAGGAAAAAATTAAGGAAACCCTAATCAACCAAGAGGAGAAGGGTAAGTTATATTTTCTTGATGATGCATCCATGATTGCATAACATACCTCATCAGGCATCTCTAGACAAATTTTGGGAGGATTTCGAGAAAATTTTGTGTTTTCGTGCAAACTCATGTAGACTTGCAATTTTTTGGCAATTCTCTATTTAGTAGAGCAGTGAGCTCACACTGCTTCTTCCTCAAGTCTCAAAATGATGGAAAATCAACATTTTTGGAAATATTATGACCCCCTCTCAAAATCAATTTTCCCACTTTCCTAGTCCGGGGCTCAGTTTTTGAGAAATTTGCAAAAAAAAGGCAAAAAATCACCTTTCTTCCCCTCTTTTTCCATTTCGTTGGGCACGTGGAGACACCTTGGGAGAATGGTCATATATTAGCCAAAAATGGGTCATTTTGAGTGCACAAATACTCTAAATACATCTAAACTCTCCCATATTTCCATAAAAGGCTTCAAATCTGGATTTGGAAAGGCACTCAAAAATGGCCTCCAACAACTCGCTGCAAACCTCGAAATTTCTGAGATTGTTGTAAAATTTTCATTGTGTAATATTTTGTAATTCCTAGTTTGACTTTGGTAAAAGTCAAAAGGGTGAAGTAGATTAATGTGAGGGGTAAAAGTGAATGTAAATAATGGCTGGTTAGTCTTTGTAAGTTGTTTTGATGTAAATTTGACCTCATTTATGAGAGAGGTTGGAGTCAAATTTAATTGTAGAAGTTGTTTTTAACTCCCTTAGAATCCTTTACATTCTAGTCATCTCTTTGCTGTGATTTCATAGAGAGAGCCCTCTCCAGTTTGTTAGGGCTACCTACCAAACTAAAAGCTTGGTCTTTGGTTATCTTCATCGATCTCGTCATCAACCTAGGACATTGTGGAGGATAACAAAGGGCATGACAACTAGGGAGTGCCAAGGTGTTTTAGTGAATGTAAGGTTCTCAAGTCATGGAAAAATGTAATGCTAGTTGTGAGGTCATGACTGCCAAGGTGTGTTAGGAATGTTAGGGCATGCTAACATGTGTCAGATAGTATGAAGACATGCCAAACAAACTAAGTTGTGTCAAGTGCTAAGTTATGCCAAGATGTACAAGGGTGTGAAAATGCATGCCAAGGACTGTCGTGGCAACAAAAGGGAGGAAAATGTTAAACTACAAGGAAATGAGCACATAATAGGGTTAGTAAGTCATCAATTTACCTTTTCCATGAGGAGCATTCTAGTTACACCAACAGTAGGTGCAAATAGGAGCCAAGTGCCAATCGTTAATGCATTCTAAGTGCCAAATCCTCCTCCGTTTCTTCTCATCTACTTTCCAATAATTGATCTCAAATAAATTTAATATTAAACCATGCCAAAGCATACCAAGTCATCTCAACACATGCCAAACATGCTAAGACTTTCCAAGTGCCAATGTGCATCAGGGAGTGTGATGCATGTTATGAAGTGGCAAAGCATATCGAAGAGTTCTAAGGTGTGCTAGAGAGTGTCAATGCATGCTCAGGAGTGTTAGGGAGTACTAGGATAACATGAGGGAGCACTTGATCAAAATGCATAGCTAGAGTGTGCTAGGTAGTTCCAGGGTGTGCTAACATGTGCCAAATAGTGCTAAGGCATGCCAGTTGCTAATACATGCTAGGATGTGTAGGGTGCCAAAGTATGCCAATATGCGTCAAGGAGTTTCAAGGCAAAAAAAGGAATAACCAAGCTAAAATGCAAGGAAATGAACACATAAGAGGGTTAATAAGTCGAGACTTTATATTTTTCAAGAGGGGCATGCTAGGCACACTAATAATATTTTCCAATACATGCCAAGTGCCAATGTGTGCCAAGTGCTAATGTTTTTCAATGCAATATCATGCCAAGGTGTTCTAGGGCATGCTAGGGACTACAGGGCATGCCAAAACATGATAGGGGAGTGCTATGCTATGTTAGGGCATGCCAACATGTGCTTGGGCATCCTACTCATGGCAAGATGTTCTAGGTACAAAGATGTTCTAAGACATTTGAGGTGCCAAGGAATGTTAGTGTATTGTTCCAAAGGTTGTTAAGGTGTGCCATGAGCGTTGAGGAGTGCCAGGTCTCTCTCATTAATAGAACTGGCAAAGCTCAATTATGTATTATATATTACCAACACACACTACTGGAACTTTATTTAAAGGAAATTTGCTAGATAATAAACCTAATATAGATGAATCATGTGTTGACTCATAGGAAAACTATATTCTTATGACTTAAGGGAAATGATACACACTAATTACTTCTTAAAAAATTGACTAACTATTATAATCACTATGACCTTGGACACATAATGAAAAATTCTCCACAACAATGGTCTTAAATCATTATCTTTTGACAAAAAATATAGTAATAGATATATATCGTCATCAAAAAATAATTGGAATGATCAATGGTGATGAACATTTTTTTACCGCCACCAAAAGTAACCAAAAAGAGCATTGGTGAGTGTCAATAAAATATTGTCACTAGAAGTGTCACCAAACAAAGAATTAGTGATGGGCCTTTAATGACCCCCCACCAAAAGTGTCACCAAAGAGAGAATTAGTGACGGGCCTTTAACGACCCTCACCAAAAGTGTCAATGAAAATGGCTTTGGTGACAAAACTTAAAGGAACATCATTATATACACTTACAACAACAATTTAAAGACTGTCATCATATGCGACATTGGTGATGGACCTTAAAGGTCCGTCACAGGCATGAAGCATCATCAAAAACTCATTGGAATGATCAATGATGATGAACATCTATTGACCGTCACCAAAAGTAACCAAAAATATCATTGGTGACGGAAAATAAAAGATCGTCACTAGAAGTGTCACCAAAGAGAGAATTAGTGATGGGCCTTTAACGACCCTCACCAAAAGTGTCATTGAAAATGGATTTGGTGACAAACCTTAAAGGACCATCACTATATACACTTACAACAACACTTTTTTAAAGACCGTCACCATATGCGACATTGGTACGGACCTTAAAGGTCTGTCACAGGCATGACCCTCACCAATGACATTTTTTCTTGTAGTGAATCAAAACCCTGAATCAAAACCCTTGATCTAGTTCATAATTCATAGAGCCACTATTTAATATAATTAATCTCCAATCACCAACCCTTTTATTGTGCACTAAGTCTGCCACTCTAATTAGCCAAGGAAATATTTGATATTTGACTAAAATTTCAATACCAAGTTTGAGATTCGTTTCGCTAACCAGACTTGCTAAACTGATATCCTACCAAATGAAAGTGAAAAAATTAAACCTCCATTGATTCTTTTCAACCGATCATAATCATTTATCCACAACAAATTCTTCTGTAAAACCGTGTAACCACCCCTTCCCACATTTACACAAATTCATGAGCTTTCTAGGGTAAACATGAGACGAGTGTCACTGTGACCTAACCCGACCTCCTAGTTCCTATCAATGAAGTGGGGCCTACAAAATGACCAAAAATTGACATCCTATAGGGATTATAGATCACCCAAGAGTTGAAGAAACACCCCAAGTGGTTAATCCTTGAGATGGAACCCCGCTCACTGACATAAACCCACAACCACACCCTTGACACTACTTCCATGTGGTTATAAGGCTATAACCACACTCACAAGATTTCCTGCATGTGGTTATGGCCTAAAATCTTCAGTTCTGAGCATGAGGTCCTAGGATTTGTGCCACTTTTTTAGGCTAGCTTCTAAACCACTGCCCACAATTGTCTGAAACTTTCCAAAATGCAATCAAATGTACTAACGATGCTAGTTAATCAAAAATCAAGCAAGAACTTGGCCCAAAGATGCCTAATCCATAAAATGCATTTCATCAAATATGTGGAAAATATGTAAGCTATAGGTCATCAATGCATAGCTGATCATGAACTGAGAGTATTTGTATGAGAATCACTGAGAAATATCTAAACACTTCTAGCTAGCTATAATAGCACTTCTTATCCCATGCATTCATCAATTATGCATTAACATATCAAATCATAACAAGAGCCATAGAAGGTATACATAATCCAACCAGCATATAACCAACAAATATCCATTATAGAAACCATGGAAACTCAGCCATAAGATAACCATCATAATCAATACATATGCTCATAGATCACAATATGAAAATATCTCATATTAACATATGAAAACACAAACCATGTCAGGGAATTCCATGTACCACTCAACCATAGATTGGGTCGAACCAAATCTCTCTTTCATCCAATCACCCCAGAGTCATACTCCAAGCATGAATGTGGGATCTCATGGAAAAAACCAAGACAAAACCAACCAGGGATTCTCGAGTCCAAACTACCTCAACCATCAACCATAATGATTCCACCGCTACAGTTCAGAAATCACTAACATCAACCAAATTGGTATCTACCTAAGTTGACCAAGGCTCTCAGAGCTAGTAACTTAACCCACAACCTTCTAGGGCTCCAAAGAATTTGTCCAAACTGACTAGGGTCTAGTAACTCAACCCACTAAGGGATCTAGAGTGTTTGCCCCAACCTAGACTCCAGGACTAGTAACTGAACCCAAGATGTTCCAGGGATTTCAAGGCATTTTTTCCAACCTACAACCATAGGGAACTTGAGCAACAATAAAAAAAACAAGTGTAAAAACCCACAATTCCATGGATATCCAAGAAATGACAAGGTAAGGTTGAAACCCTGTCAATCTAGACAAATCTCCATGTCAATGACAACACATAACCAAAAAATCACATGCATATACCATGCATCCAAAAATCAACAAGGAAATCACACATGAAACATGTTACCTGCAAAGAAATTTAAATGTAGTTGTTGATCCAACTGTTTCTTTACACTCCCTTGCTTCCCTTTTCCCTCTTTCTCCAAATCCAATGTAAGCCAAGTGCTCCAAGAATGCTCTAAGTGTGCAAGAATATGAGAGAACAATGCTAAATAGGTAAAAGACTATGAATGATCCTCAAAAGCCCTTTTATCATTGAGGCCTCTATTTTCTTCATTTTTCCTCTATTTTCCCTTTCATGCAAATATGTGTCTCTTAACCTTCCTTTTCTCGTATTTTCTTTTAATTTCATAAATAATACCAATTATTGCCTCTTTGCATTTTCCAACAGCTTTTCCAATCTCCTTGGCCATGAATAAATGAAAAGTGATCCCCACTATAATGTTTTCCCACCATTCAACTTTGAATATGTGTCCCATGACCTTGGTCTTATATTTTTTTTACATGGAAAATCAATGAGGGGTTGTTACAAACTGCTTGATGACTTGTGTGAAACTACCTCTAGTTTCATGAACCCTTAGGAGGAAAAGTGTGGTAATTAATTTGATTACCATGCGTGGTATGCCATTAACTTCTCTCTAATTATTGTTGTCCACCATCATTTTCTCGTTTATTATTTCATTTGAAAGGTAATTCCATAATTATTTGAAGAGTTCTTTTAATAATTAGCAGTGTAAAAGGATATGCATAACCGTCATTTTCAAAAGTAAGTACATTATGTAGTTACCAGTACCTTCCTCTTGATCTTACCATTTAGAGAATTCATTTTTGGTAACCCATGACCCTTAGGGAAAGATGAAACTTCTCATATAAGTGCATAGAAGAATTTGACTCCTCCAAGGTATTCTTAGATAGATATGAATATGTTTTTGAACCAACCATAATTTGTAAAACCCCTAAGGTGTTTTATCATGAAGTCAATTACCAGTTTGTAGAGCATTCATAACTCTTTTCCATATGGAAAAGTGGCCTTCCCCAAGTCTTGCCTCCTATAACCTTTCCTTTTTATGAGATAATACACCTTTGTGCTAAATTTAATGACTCTTTATAGATCACAATTAATTATGGTTAGGGTTTGTATACAATATGTTCTTTAAAGGAATGGGATATTTCCGTAATACATAACATCCCACAAGTTCAAAGGTAATATACGAGAAAAAAATTGAAAGGAATTTCGAGAACCTAGTTGATAGTCAAAAGAAAGAGTTCCTAAAGAATTTGTTAGTGAACAAAGGTGTCACACCCGACATTAAACTCCCACTAAATAAAGAAAAATTTAAAAATTATATGAAAAAAGTAGTATCTATGATCAATACTTCTTTAGGCTATGATGATGACATTTATGTTGATGCTATCCCTTTAGGTGCCATGCATAAGTATTAAATTTTACAAATTTTAATTATACATCCTACTTAGCCCAAAATATCCATGAACATTTAGCTCAATTACATGGCGATGATTGTTGAGGTACCATACATCCTTAGTTTACCTTATATTGTCTTAGAAACTGTTGCATTTTGGGTCTTGGGCTACAAAGAACAATCTAGTTAGGAGAACAAAACCTCATTTTTGAATGGGGTCAAGAATTGTCTTTAATGAGAAACCTTATGGATACAATAATTTTACTGATGGGTCCATGTCTATCATATTCTCCTTGATCAATGTCCATCTTCCCCCTAGGAAACCTGAGGAATGTAAATTCCACTTGCATATGAATGACCAATTGAAATACATAGACTGGTATATTGAGAAAAGTTACATAGTAATAAAAATCTATGGTGCAGAGATTGAGCCTTTTAGATTTCCATTATACTTAACTCCTAGAGTCTTTTCTATATAATACATGCATCAAATAATTCATTTATATGACTTACATTTCAACTCTAGGAAAAGCATAAAAATTTTTCATCTCTACTAAGTTATTTGGATTCACGACAAATGACAAACTAGCTCTTCGAATTATTGAAAGGATGGTGAAAACTTTCAGGTTTGAAGAGGATGAAAAATGGAAATATGATCATCTTCAGGTCATCTCCAATTTAAGAATCTTCATGAAATTTTCCCCTTACATTCATGCATCGAATGAGAAAAAAGAGTTCGTGGGTTGCAGCACAATTGGAAAAAAGCATGTTGGAAAGCCCTTGTGAATCCAAGTGATTGGAATTTGAATCCCCTTAGACATGTCTCACCAGCCAAACCTAAAAAAAAATGAGGAAAAGGAAAAAATAGCAAACAAAGACCCTTGGATTGAGAAATCATAGTCACTAGCAAACCAAGTGTTAAATGCATGTGAAGGGATAGCAAGGTTGATTCTCGAAACCAAAGTAAAATCAAACAAACTCTTCAAGACCCTGTGCATGTATATTTTCCTCTCCCTCAAAATAAAAAGTTAAAAATTATTTCTAATTTTCCACACAATGACAATACTAAGACATTATTGATTGTTCATGTTTCTACTAATAATTCCGCCATCTTTTCAAAAATGTTATCATTGGGAAAGTCACTAGTGTAGATGGAAAAGGTTGAGATATGACTTTAAGCCCTAAATAAATAGGTTTTAGACCAAGAAAAAAATGTTGTACACTCAATTAACATAGGAAGACCCAATCCTCTCTAGGTTGTTATATTTAGTTGATTGCAAAGCTTGACAATTGTAGATTGCAGTATTATAGCCTAAGGTTGACATATTAACATGCCAACTAAAGTCAAATGTTTTTTCGAAGAAAAATCATAATTTTCATTAAAGAGATATGAAAAATACATTCTAAATATCCATAAAAGTTCATTAAAAAATGGTTGTTTTGTAGTACCACCATCCACCAAAAAGAGAAACATAACTAGCCTTTTAAATCCTTTCGCATTTCCAATCCAATAAGACCATTAGTATATATCTTATGCATAAATGAAAAGCCAAAAAAACAATAAGGTTGTAGTCAACCAAGAAGTATATCTTAGAAAATAAATAGAAACAAAATGAAATGTGATGTCTTCATTCTTGAAATATCCATTTGCATGCCTTCTATGAAAGGCCTATGATAATGCTAATAGAAAGTATCATCTAGCTACTCCATGATCTTCCAAGTTCCCATAATATGTTTAATGCCTACTTTAGAGAGAGAATATACAATAGTGTTCCTTTCCTCGATAGAGGAAGACTTGAAGAAGATGGGTCACCCTCCTAAAAAGCATAATAAAATGCATGCTTCCTATCATTCCTCAACCATGAGTCTTCATCCATCCACATGGATCCGGGTACAAGTTTTTGGTTTTCCTAAGAAACCTTCCTCAAAACTAAATCTTGTACTATTTCCACTTTGCTCCTCACCACTGTATCTTCTTGATGAATCCTTTGCCCTTTCCTCCCAAAGAAAGGGAGTGGGAAGTCCCTCAGAACAAAAACAACCTTATGGAATCTACAACACCTAAGGGGATGCCCTCATAATTAATAATCTATCACTAGGAGAACCCCCGATAAGTGGTATTCAACTATGTGATCAAACCCTCTAAAGAATCATAGATAACCAAAATCCTAGCAATAGCCATTCTTCTGTTGACTTCATAGGATTTGTTTTCTTCCAAGAGAGATGCAAACATATCACCAATGATTATGAAAATATAATAAGACCACAACTGGGGAGGCAACCTGGCAAGTATCACCCACATTAGGGGATAACCATGTTTTTTTTGCTAGCATATAAAACGAGGTTCCATCTATTCCTTAAAATTAGAGCCAAATTGGTGCCCCACATTTCACTTAACACCTAGTTAACAACTTCCACATTGTTGAATTTAAGCATAAACCAACCCTGAGTGAGAGTACTTACATCAATAATATATTTTATCTCCTTCCCCATTCCATCTTAGCCCGCTCACACAACTTCTACACATAGAATTATCTTCCACAATCTCTTCCTACCACCACCTGTTAAGAGGTCTCCATAGATTCCTTGAACTAAACACCGTCCCCAAATGCCAAATTGTTGACCTCAGATTTTTACCTTGGTGAATTTACCTTTTTTGTTCTTCTTTCTAGGTTGTAGCTGGCTCTTAGGGCTTGGTCATGCATTAAGGGTTTCCTTTGGCTGTGAATGCTCAATATGTTGATCCCCCACCTCATTGTTTGTCTCCACAAAGGCATTCACATAATTAGAAGGTCCTTCAGAGCAAAATCATTCAAACCCTACTATGAATCCCTCGAAAAAACATCTCCCAACCTTTGAGTACTGCCATGAACAAACCCTCCTCCCTCAAAACCAATCGAGAAACAACATTTATATGAAGGTTCAAGACCACCACTTCTTAACTCTTCCTCCCCTTCTCAGCACCATAAACTAACTCATGGAAAGATCCCTTGAACTCAGTTTCCAAAGGGTTGTTTTATATTAGGTTCGCGCTTGCATTCGACACATGAACACAAAACACTAACAAAAATTGTGCGTGAGGCATCGAAGACAACCCTTTATCCACATCAGGTTAAAATACCATTGAATTTGATTATAAACCTTCAAATACCACCCTTACTAGCTCTAGAAGTTGTAAGGATGAGAAAACCCTATTTTCTAGAGTGTCATATGTTTGATCAGGAGCCTAAGGTGGCCTTTTTGTCCCAATAAGTTAAGTTGAAATGTTATGAAACAACTTAATTTATAGTAGGTATTGATATTCTTCCTCCTCAAGATAAATTTAGTTTGCATAGATAAACATGTGATGTAGTAGCGAAGGACTTGGTTCCTGCTTCAATAAATGTTCAAAAACTTAGACTACAACTTCACATAATAGAAGAACATCTATGAATGGAGAAAGAAATCAATTGGGCTAAGAGTATTATGATATCTAACCTACAACAAAAAAAATTCATGGTTGGTATACCTAAAAAAACTGAGCATCCATAGTTGTCATGTTTAAAGAAAAGGAAAATGAGATATTGAGATTCAATACAAAGCTTAACATGTTGGCATGTGAGTATAGCTAGAGTAGAGAAATAATAGAAATTGAGAAGGTGAAAACCCAATTGATGAACCAAGTAAAATATATCATTGAAACCAAGCCCAAATAGGAAAGAACAATCAAATGATTAAAAGAAGTAGCTACATACCTTGTAGAAAGGTTGCAGAAACATAGGTTCATCCTTGAAGTGGAGATTGTTGAACATAGATATGACCAAGAACAACTCATTACGCTAAGTAGACAAATATCTTAGTTATAGGATGAGTGCTAAGTTAAGGGCTCAAATATTTCAAAGATACAAGCATTTCTAGATAAATGAAATGAAGTCATAGATCAAAGTAATTATGAGATGGCTCAAAAGGATAAGAAAATATCATAGTTAAAAATGGCATATGAGGAAACAAATAAGAGTCTAATTCATAAATTGGGCACTCTAAATTTATTGACATGTGAAAAACACTACATTTGGGATCAAATTAAATATACTATGAATATATTTAAAGATCATTTTGCAATCCTTATCGATATAGAAACTCTAAAAAATAATTTGAGCCTGAAGATAAAAAAACACTGAGAAATAGTAGGAAAATAAGGTAGAAGCATAGGGGCTTCATTAGGGAAGCAATACCATACCACGTGCATTCATATTGGGGGATATATTTTTAGGAAAACATTACATGATATATTGAGCATATAATTGGGGGTAAAGGGTTTTTATATTGGTAGGTATAAAAAATGGAGCTCAAAGTCAATGAAAAATATAAAGGGGTATACAAATTGTTAATGAAAAAAAGGATACCTACAATATCTAGTGAATATATGGGTTTTTTAAATTGGGAAGGTGTATTGGGTTCGTATTTGTAGGGGGTTAAATAATGTTATTTTTAGAGGTATTTTCCAATATGTAGTCAAATTAAGGGTATTGTTTAGTATGTCAAGAACACACATTATCTGCCAGAGGTTCATTAAGTGAAGCCCCTGTGGTTAGAAGTAGCTGAAGATTTTATTAAATTTGTTAACATCCAAATTGTTAACAATTTAAAGATTCTACATATTAATAACATGACCACATTTATCATGGAGGTAATGCATGTAAAGGAAAAAAATGGTCTAATTTTTTCCGCATATGATAAATGAAAAGAAGTTGGAAGCTTTGCCCAACAATTCATGAATAATTTCTCTATTTTTACTTTAGCATAAGTTGTATTGTAAGTTCCCACTTGCATAAAAATAAATAAGAGAAGAAGATAGTGTCTATTGCACATACAATACTAGCCTCTCTTAAGTTTATATGAACCTTGGTTGATAATTAAAGATAATACCCTTGGGATTTGCAAGATTTTTATTGCAATATTGAGGGCCATCACATTTTGGCATTGTGAAGACCCTTAGTATTGCAAAAATAATGTTGCAACTCCCAAGGGTCTTATATTTAATTTATTGAATCAGGGTTCATACAAACTTAAGAAGGGTTGGCACTATATGTGCAACGCAGACTATCTTCTTCTCTTGTTGATTTTTGTGGAGATGGGAAGTATTGAAATGAAGTTTAGATGCATCAAGGCTAGGTTAAGTTGCCAAATAAGCTACGCTATACGAAAAGTAGATTACCAAAAAAGGAAATGACACTAACATATATTCTAGTTTCAGTGAAAAGGCACACTTGTTAAATGGTACAAATATCTATGCTATTTGCAATTAATGGAAAAGAACTCTTGCTGAAAATAAAGGATTGAGAATCAAAACCATATTTTGTAGAAAAAATAGTATTTAGAAAACAATTGACAGATGCATCTATGGAAAACTTTATGAGGTCTCTATACTTCCAAGTTTCATTATCAATGTCCCAGATGTGTTTTTATAAGTCAAAGAGGTCAAACCAAGCATTTATTGCGAAGTTGAGCATAAAACAATGGTTGGTTATAGGCTGGTATAGGAGTCTATATTTTACTATAGAAGACAATCTAACAATTATATAAATTGAATAGAACGAAAATATGAGATGAAGAAAATTTGTGGAAATGTTAAAAAACAATAACATTCAACTGACCAAAGCTGATCTAGGTGGCTCCAGACACATGCAGAAGTCCAAGAGGACTCAGAAGGGGTCAAAATTCAAAGTGGCCATATTGCTCCCAAACCAGCACCACATCGAAGTTCTCATCGCCTTGATTCCAATGGTGTGAACAACACTCAAATTTGAGATCGTATGAGGGAGTTAGAGCCAGTCAAAGTTTTTGTCAAAGTTGGGCAGTGGGCCAGGTTTAAGTGTCCTACAAATTCATTATCAACTGGCTTGGGAACTTAGCTCCCGAGAGTAGGAAAAATTGTTGCCTCTTTAATAAGTCTAATATCACTTATATTAGACAAATCAAACATGACCATTTATTACACAATATTATATATATATATATATATATATATATATATATATATAATATATATATATATATATATATATATATATATATATATATATATATATATATATATATATATTATATATATATATATATATATATATATCTATATATATATATATATATATATATATATATATATAATGTGATGAGGTGGTGGGCTATGACCCCCACCACCCCTCCTCCCAAACCATAACATTAAAATGGATTTTAATTAAATATGGGGTGATGGGCCATGATCCCCATCGGCCCTGAACCAACATACATTACAAACAAATATTACAGGTTGGGCGGGCCACCTCCGGTGGACCCGGCCCACACCCAACCTCGGTATACCATATATATGTGTTATATAAAACAACGAAACTGATGGGAGTTGAACCCACAGCCGGTAGGTCTATTGGCCTCACCCACGTGGAAGTCCCACAATACTCTTTGCCCTCATTGCAACGCCTCCATTGAAGTGCGCCCAAAATAGTTATGTATTAACAATAATGTGCAACAGAATGCGACTCCATATATATATATCACACAGTGGTTAAAAAAAATCCCATGTATTTTAACGTGGTTGGGACTTGATCCCCAAACCTTCCACCTTTGGTGCCAGTGCCCAACCATTCCGCAATGTGTGGCTCATGGAAAAATCCGCTGCCCATTTGTATAAAGCCATTCTTTCTCATTTACACGGGAGAGGGAGAAAGGAAGCGGATTTGAACAGAACGAAGACCAAAAAAATGGTGTGATAGAACCATGACACAGTGCTAGAGGGTGGAACCATGATTGGCATGCTTTTTGAGACAAAATTTTTGTAGAGAATCTTATGATGCTAAAAGATTCCTTCGGAGGCAAAAATTCTTTTTGTCTGACTGTAATCAAGTTTACAATAATTTTTCTCAGACTTTCACAAGGAACACAATAACAAGGTCGGATTCACCTTTTGAGCAGTGGATTTTCAAATTCCAAGTAGGGAAGAATCTTTGAGAATCTTGAGGGAATCTTCTAGATTCCTTGGACGTTGAAAATTCCCAGATCCAAAATGCAACCAACTTTATACTCATTCTTCTCAAAATTTCGCAAGGATCTCAATGGCAAGATCAAATTTCTGATTTGAGCTACAGATCTCCTGTCAACCCAGAGGAGGGAATCTTTGGAGAATCACGGGGGAATTTAAAAGATTCATACAGGCCCATATTTTACCAGTGTCAGAATTCGACAATGGATAGTCGATTTTACACCTCTCAATGACAAAAATTCAATGGTGCAGTTATTTTTTGTAGTTGAGCCTTCTTTTTTTTGGCCAGTTTCCATATTGGAGTGACGATGTCAGATTTCAAAGTGTGGATAGTCAATTCTATACCGTTCGACTCCACAATTTCGATGGTGCATTCACATACAACAACCGAGTATTCCATTCCTTAGCCAACATCATAGTTGAGGTATATGAAGTTTTGTACTTCTTTTATCATTTGCTATGAGATGTACTATGTTGTTTTGATTCCTACTTCATGTATGATGTAGAATATTTGCGACTATTTCACATGAGATGTATTCATCATGGATTGTTATGTATGCTTTGATTGAGAACCCTTTATTGCCATGATGACAGGACACTCATTGTCACCATAGTTGTTTTTGCTGAGATCCCTTTGATGCCATGATAACAAGATAATCATTGTCAACATGTGCAAGTTTATGTCATGCTGATAGGTGGTCTATTGTAAGTGATAGTTCCTGTAGCAGAAAATCTCAGGGAGAGACATTTCCAATCATGTAGAGGGCACATATCCTTGTATGATAGAAAATATAGTCCATGTACATATTCACCATTTCCAGCACTGAATGAAGCAGCCAACACCATCTTGACACCAAGCTTGGAGACATAGTCCACATTGGATGAACTCCATTATCAACATCTCATGTTTATGATTTGTTGATCTTCATTATGTTTCCATTTCCTTACAGTATGCATATATGTTCATTTATGCTCTTTTAAATGCAATTCTGTCTACATCACGACAGTAAAAGATCTTGGTTAAATTCGGAAGTTGAGTCAACTCAGATAAAAAACTCAAGATGACTTGATTCAAGTTTATCCCTATGAAATCAATCTATGTGGGTTTCTTGTAGCCGTAAAACCAGTTGCATAAAAAATTAATAAACAACAAATTCTATAACATCATGATATATGAAATAGAGGAATACTTGATACCACATTAGTAAGTGCTACAATTTATAACAACTACAAACTAAGAAATAATTTTTCAAAGAGCCTCTTACATAACCACCCACAGGAACTATGAAAATGTAACTTCAAGAAATGCGAGAAAATGAACAAATGCATAACATAATATTAAACGAAGTACATGATGTGTAACCACCCCTCCAACATTTACCCACTTTCACCAATTTGTCGCATTAAACATGAGTTGAGGGTTACTATGACATGGCTTAACCTCCTAAGGGTAGTTAAGAAAGTGGAATCGACAAACTGAAACTTTAATGACCCTCCTAAGGAGCTACAAGACCCTTAGGGGCTAAACAACCACTCCAAGTGACCAAACCCTGAGCTAACTTTCCTTTTTAGTGATCTGGTCTTCTAGACGCTTGCATAACTACGCAAGACAGTGGTTGTAACCCTCCAGTCACATGGATGAATTTACCTCCTAACAACTGTTGTTGAGATTTCCCAGTTCTAAGCATGTGACCCCATAATTTTAGCCACTTTTCCAGGGCGAGTCTCTAGACCAATGCCTATAACTTTATGATACTTTCTAGAACAATAAACAACAAAAATAAAAATATTTTAACACAAAAATTGATCAAGTAATTGACCTAACTAGGCCTAACCATGACATTCATTTCGTCAAACATATGGCAAACGTGTAATCTACAAGTCATGAATGCGTAATTAAACATAGGGGTTTGATACTTATCTAAGAATTGTCAAGAAGGTCTAATGCCCTCTTATAAATAGTGGCAATAAAATCTTTTAGGTCATGCATTCAATAACCATTCATTTACCAGTCAAAACATGATAAGAGCCATAACTAGAATATGTCATAAAACCATGCTTATATCCAACATATAAACATAGTAATAAAAATTATAAAACAACCATCAAAGCCACATCATAACAAATAAATTTACTCATAAATTACAAAAGGAAATAGTTGTTATTGACCTATGCAGAATCCAACTAAGTCAAGGAATTCCATGTGCCACCCGACCATAGATTGGGATGAACCAAATATCTATTTCAACCAATCACTATCATGCCATATTCCAAGCATGAATGTGGGATCTCATGGAATAAACCAAGAAAAACCAAACCAGGGCTTCCAATGACCAAACCACCTCAACCCTTAACTAGTGATTCCACCTCACAGTCGGACATCAATGATACCAACCAAATCGGTCTCTACCCAAGCTATCCGGGTTGTAGAGCATTTGTCCCAACCATGGCTCTAGGAACTAATAACTCAGATCACAAACTTCCAGGGCTCGAGAGAATTTGTCCAACCAAGGTTCCAAGAATAGTAACTCACCCCACCAAGTGCTCAAGAGCATTTTTCAAACCAAGGCTCTAGGACTAGTAACTCAACCCAGGTTGTTCCAGGGCTCTAGAGAATTTGTCCAACCAAGGCTCCAAGACTAGTAACTCAACCAAAGTTGTTCCAGGGCTCTAGAGTGTTTGCTCCAATCAACGAATCTAGGAACTAGTAACTCAACCCACTGCCATAAGGAACTTGAGCACCAATTAGAAACAGGTGGAAGAGCCCACACGACCACGAATGTTTAGGAATTGGCAAAGATGAGAAAAACAACTGTCAATCTAGGAAATCCTCTGTGACATTGATAGATCGTAACCAAATATCCATATGCATATACCATGCATGCTAAAAATAGCAAGGAAATCATACATGCAACTTGGTACTAGGGAAAAGTTTAAGGATTGATATCTATTTGAAAGTTTAGAAACCTTGGCGAATCTTAGTAATTTATAATAGAAAAATTATAAAATTATTGTTGGTATTTTTGCAAAAATATATAAAATTATAATTATATTATATAGTATATATAAGATTCTTTTGGTGATTTTTTAAGGTAAATAATTCACACTATAAAACTTGGGTGATTCATTCTAGAAAAAATGGAAATTGGAGAAATTATAGTTTTTTTTATTGAAAGTATAGAAAATTAGCCCACCTACAAATATTAGCCCCTAAAATTTTCCCTGCTTGGTACCTGCAAAGAAAACCCGGTTTAGTTATTGCTTCCATTGTCCTATTGTGATTTCCTCCTTTTTCTTTTCCTTATTTCTCCAAATCTAATGAAAACCAGAATGCTCCAAACATGCTCCAAAAATTCTCCAAAAATGAACTGAATTTTTTTTTGAATTGATCCTTAGAAGCCTTCTTATCATTGAGGCCTCTATTTTCTTCATTTTTCTTCAATTTTCCTTCAATTTTCCTCACATGAAATTATGTGACCTTCCACCTTCCTTCTCTCCTATTTTCCATTATTTTCATAAATAAATGCCAATTATTTCCACTTTTCCTTTCCAAAGCCTTTTCCAATCTCCATAGCCGTTAATTAGTCACGATTAATCCCCATCACTATGTTCTCGCACAACATTCAACTTGAAATATGTGTTCGGTGACCTTGGTTATTATTTTTATTTGTTTACATAGGAAATTAACTAGGGGTTGTTACAGGAGGGATCTGAAGTTCCTATTGTGGGCCCAACCGAAGGATGTTCAGAAACCTTAAAGGAAAACCAAGCTAATAATTGTAGCAAAGCACTACTTTCCTTAACTAAAAAATTGTTCTTACATTACAAGACTATATAACTTTCTTGTGAATATAAAAAGCCTACTCTTTATTTCTACTTTTCCATTTTCTCTATGTTTCCTCTGGGGCTAACTTGAGCCTCTTATTTTTACATAATGTTTGGAGCAATCTCATTGATTGGAGCGATGAATTTCCCTCCAAAAGATCCTAGAAAAGGGGATCTTGTTCCTAGTCCACCTTGCAGCAATAGGAAGGGGCATTAAATGCCCTAAGCCAACTGAGTTCATGCCTTCCTATTGCAGGGAACAAGTCCCAAAATTATCTCCATTATTGGATCTCTTGGTATATTCTCAATATATCTTTAAATCCTACAAAATAAACATGTTAAGGCACATAAAAACTGAAAACCACATTGAACTCTTCTAAGAACCCATTATGTTAGGAAAATATATCATTAAGTGCAAAAGGTAGTTTCAAATATAGTTTTATGTGCCTACGAGTGGATTGATGGGCCTTATAATTAGCCTATTTTGGAGGCCCATCATACCCACTGATTGGAACTATTGCTCACCCTTGAGAAACTCATTATTCTTCTCTTATTTTCCCTTGTTCATTCATTTGTGTAATGACCTACTTGATGTCCCAAGCTGAGTTGGTTGTGGTTACCCCTGCTAGGTAGAATCCTGTATTCTCTTCTATATACTTCCATTATCAAGACATTTCTTCCTATTTGTGGTGTTCTTGGAGCCCAAACAGTAAAGGCAAATTGAACTTGAGCCCTATCTATTGAACTACAAGTCTTTTGATGATTCTCTTATACAAAGGGGTCCTTGCCAGTGTATCTTGCAATAGATTAGGGGAGTGATACTCCCTTATCTTCATGTTATGGGACAACCCTTGCGATCTTCTTAGAAAATGATGAGTGTTATAGCCTGTTTTTCCCTCCTTGTGTCAATACGAGAGACCTTTGATGATTTTTCGTATTATTGACCCTAATGCACACATTTCCCATTTGATTTTCCCTTTAAACAATATAGTTTCCCCCAAGATAATGACATATTGAACTTAGTCACTTTCATGCAGTGTACAACCCAACAAATCAATTGAAATATTTCCTTTTAGTGGGAGAAAATTTGGTTTAAGCTTTTAGAGTGTATCATTCCTAAGGAGCTCATCTCACCCTATCTATTCCTGAGCTAGCTAGGGATTAATTATTGTGTAATTTTCCCAACTTCTCAAGCCCCTAAGTGTCCAGATACATTCTCCCAAAGGATGAAAATTGCCTATATAAACTAACTTTATCAAGAGGAGATGAGTTAGTCGAAATTAGTTAGAGAGAGAGCCCAGATATACTTCTATGTGATATGAGACTATCCACTATCTAGGAAGTGGCCAGGATTGTAATCTAAGGAGTAGTAGTCAATATTGAAGGTATAACGTATCCATTTTATTTGTTTAATAAAAGTTGATGATTTCCATTTCATACTATTGCACATAGTGTTTTAATTGATGACAATAAAATGTCATTGATGTCAAAGGTTTTCTGAGACAACATTAGTATCATTTGTGGTGCCTAAGGGAGTAGCATTTCCCTCTACATAGCAACATGACAGTTAGGTATCTTATAGGATCTTATTAAGTTAAGTTAAATGAGCTTGAATTTATTTAATTTTTTGACACCATTATGGTTCCCTAATGATCATATAAAAAATGTGACTACGTAGGCCTCATCGAGACCTTTCCAATGGTATATCATGTTCAAACAAATTCCTCTGGATGAGGAGTTATGGCCTTTTGAAAATTAACATTAGATGGAGGCCCAAAGTATAGGACAAAAATAAAAATTATTGATATGTTAAAAAATGCACATTTTTTAACTGCATCCATGGTTCATTGATCAGAACTATGATATATCTTGGTAGAATGTGTAGAACCTTTAACACTATTAAAGAGTGTGTAGCCTTTCATTGATTAGATAGCTCTAGGAACCAAATGAGAAAGTGGATAGTGGATGACATCAAGAGTTACACATAACTTAATAGATCTTGATAACCCCAATAGGTTTATGACACGTGTAAGCATTAATGGGCTAAATTCATATCGACATATCACATAATTTCAGTGGACAAGTATATTGAAGTAGATGGCACATGGTCATTCTGCCCCTCGTCCATTACATGGTAACAATGACACATGGCAGTTGATCATATGGATGACTTGGAAAATATGAAACATGGAAAGTGACTACAAAGGATGACATGACATCTAATATGACATGGCGATGGCATCAACAAGATGATGTGGCACCACCTGATGTCACCATGTGACAGTTTTAGATTGGTGAAAAGCGAAAAATTGCATGACATGTGTCACCCCTCATGGATTACCACATGGCATGATGACATTAACATGTGGATGACTAGTAAACCCCTGGACAAGGTCTCATGGGGTTGTCACGTGGCCATATTGGGCTAAGGTCACGGGGGGTGAATGGAAGTCTAAAAGAATAATCATATGGAACAATTGTATTGGTAAGTGTTGCTGGCTTCATACGGTCATAAGCACGAGGTTTTACAAGTGCATTCTTAGATCTTATCATTGGACTTCCATAAATTGGGTCCAAGAAAACACCTATATATACAATCAAAACTCCAAACTACATAAGATTTAATTCAAAAAGTTTATATATGGTTCTCATTCAAAGATCGAAAGAAGTGCCTGAGTTTTGAGATATGTTTTGTTATTTAGTTTGTTGATGGTCATGATGACATTAGTTTCATTGTAACCTTTTCCAGAACTATACAGATAGAATTTATGGTTCAACCAATTTTAATAGAGGTTTGGAAAAATAAATGGTTCAAGTTTTTTATTTTGATATAGAGATAGGTCCATGCCTTACATAAATTAATGTATCGACTATATATATAGTGGAAATTTCTTACTATTTGAGCAAGGTATAACATTGGCAATGGAGGCCATAACAAGAGGCTTGTGGTGGTGGTCAAATTTTAACCATTGGAAATGAAGGCCATAGTCAAAGGCCTGTAAGTGGAGGCCAATGTTTAACATTGGCAACAAAGGCCACAACTAAAGGCCAGTGGTAGAGGTTAGAGTCTAGCATTGGAAATAAAGGCTAGAGCCAAAGATATATGACAGAGGTTAGTCTAACATTGTAAAGAAAGGCCATAGCCAAAGGCATGTGACAAAGGTCAAAGTTTAGCATTGGAAATGAGGGGCATAGCCAAAGGATCATGGTGGAGATTCATGTATGACCGATAAAACTAGCCAAGGGCAAAGGATAGATCATCCATATTACAGATAAATGTTATGTCTGATATGCCACATATGGAACTCTCACTTAGAAGAGGTGCAGAGGTCAACTGATCACTGCATTAACTATTATGCTCACATCAAACCAAGTAATCAAGCTTGGATGGCTATGTATTGAGCTAACTTTGTACTGCCCGATGGAGCAACACGTATGGACACGTGAGATTGATCACTAGTTTGGTGCTCAACCCATATGAAAGAATCTCTTCACAAAAACAATCCAACAATATGACATTGCAAGCACTGTTGAATAGGATAGTTGGTAGTGTATGTGTGCTATGAACGTGAGATTGTAAGTTCAACCACCAACAATTATCACATCATGTTATTTAACTTATTTTTTGTTTATTTATATAACTACCATTTTGTAGCATGGTTAACTGACCATAAAAGGTCATTCTGTCAAATGCATTTCCAGAACTTTGAAATTTTTTAGAAGCACAACCAGAAAGGGGCAATTTGTACACCATTAATTTTATATAGTGTTTTGTATGGTTTCTATGTGTTTTGGGGCTCATTTTTGAGGCATTATGGAAACTAGAAAAGTGTTTTAATCAGGGCTAAGAGGAAGAGTCTCTTTAAGGCGTGAAAATCCTTACTTATGAGTATTTGACTACCAAAACCTCTTTTGCATGATTTTGAGGGTCTATGACCAGGTTGCAGTGTTTTTGGAAGTATGGTGAAAACAGGTTTTGAGAAGAAGTTTGTGACCGAACCAGTGAATTAATTTTTAAGTAGAGCATGGACAACAATGATTTCTAATTGTGATAGTGGTTGCAAATTGTGAGAAGAGTGTGCACTAAAATTAATTTCATATTATGATTACGAAGTGTGATATTTCTTATGATTCAGTGATTGAAAACCATAGATGATGAAAATGTATCTAGATTGAAATATTTTGAAAATAGTTCCACAAAAAGTTGAAGAAGGAGGTGGGTTCCTTACTTAGGTTGGAGCCTCAATTAGGTTAGATCCTAGAGTAGGTCGGAACATGCTCATCATCGAGGTTGGTTCCTCAATAATGTTGGAGCCTAGAGAAGGTCATAGCTCTCTCATCATCAAAGTTGGTGCCTCAATTAGGTTGTAACCTACAATTAGTAGTTGTTTGCATAATTTTTGAGGTCAGTGCCACAATTAGGTTATAGCCTACCATGAGTAACATCTTTCATGTCTTGAGGGTGGTTGGCTCCAACATGTCAAAGCCTGGAAATCTATGTAATGAATTGAAGCATATGAAGAAGAAGAATTTGTGTTTTTCTCCCATATGGGTTTCCACATAAAATATTGTGTCTTTTTGATGTGATGGTCTCTTGATTTATTGTCGATATGATGATTTTTTCATGATGAATCACTATATTTTTTGATATACTACATGTGCTTATGATTGGTTTCTACATTGCTAGTTGATGAAAAGTTGTGATTTGGTGAAATAGTTGATACACTGATTCACCACCCCCCCTAGTGTGCTCTTGGGTCTAACAAGTGGTATCAGAGAATGTGATCTTCAGGAAAAAATAAATATTGGAATATAGGTCCAAGGAATCTTGAAAACATGGATGCAAACTCTGTTATGATCTTGGAACTTGAGTTGGAATATTTTAAAAGAAAATGTGAAATCTTGAGAAAACAACTTGATGAAGTTGAGAAGAATTTTGGAGAAATAGAAAAAAAAATAAAGGAGGAGAATGACATAGTTACACATCTCAAGGAAGATGTAGATGAAACAAGACATTTAGCTAATCAAATTCAAGAAGATGTCTAGACCAAAATAAGTAGAAAAAGTAGATCCTCTAGGTACCACAAATTCTTTTATGGTTATTTTATTCTATGTCATTCATAAGGCAATTAATTATGTACATTATCCACACCATTATTTTAAACACAAGGCCATGAATTGTATAGTAACACAAGAAGATAAAAATTTCCCACCTAAGATATGGAAAGAGAAAGAAGAAATTTGTGGCCTCATATTCTATGCTCAAAATCTAAAAGATAAATGGTATGTTGATAGTGGCTTATCAAGACATATGTTAGGGGATCAAAGCAAATTTATAAGAATCAAAGAGATAGATGGAGGTAAAGTAAAATTTGGAAATAACCTATCTACAAGAATCATTGGAAAAGGCACCATTGCCATTGATAATAGAATAACCAAAGTTCATAATTCCTTGAATATATAAGGATTAAAGAATAATATTTTAAGTGTTAGTTAAATATTTGATCAAGGTTTTGATGTCATATTAAACTCCAAACTATGTGAGATTTGAAAGTTAGATACAAGTAAATTGGTAGAAAAAGATATATGGATAGATAAATAATATATATGTACTTGATGAATAAAAAATGGAGAAAAGCTATGATGGAAAGATGGAAGAGAATAAGATTTTATTTCATTTTATTCAAATAAACAATACCATTAACTCCGCTATAGGTCATGCTGAAGGAAAGGAAAAATTTGTCCAAAAGTCAATCAACAAGTTCAAAGGTAAGCCTCCTTTCAAGTGCTTTGAATGTGGAAGGACTGGTCATTATGCTTCTAAATGTCCTTTTTCCAAGATTAATGATAGTGATGATGACTCAAGGTTGAGGTCCAAACATCAACAAAAGAAGCTAGTAAGAAGAAGAACTTCTATACAAAAGAGAAAACTAATATTCAAACCATTGAAAGTGTTATTGATGGAGAAAGGGGTGAAAAATTAATCATTGTTGAGACCAAAGAACGTAAAGCAAAAACATACTATGAAAAATAACCTATAAGTGCATTAAAGGAAACAAAAATGCTTAGAAAGAAGGAAAGTGAACTAATGTAGCAACTTCAAGACAAAAACCTAAATGAAGAAACCATTCTTGCTCTCAAAATCAAACTAGAAGAATAAAAAAGGGTAAAGGAATTTATGTCTAAAAAGCTAAGTTAGAAGAAACAAATTTGTGAAACACTAGAGGAAAAGGTATTCCTCTTGAGAGAAGAATTGGAGCAACTCAAATCAAAGTTTCATAAAGGGAATGAATATCTAGATCACATTCTCAACATGCAAAGGTCTCTTCTCATTAAAACAAGTCTTAACTATCAACAAAATTGTGAGGCACCCAAGAACAATGGTCCCCCAAGCTCATCAAATGAAGTTCACTCCAATAGGCTTGATCATACATTCACAACATGTAACAATAACTCTCTTGAAGACCCATAGAAAGTGATGAAATATGCCAAGCATGTTTATTTCAATGTATCTCAAGATAATTCCAGGAAGGAGAAGAGTACAAGAAACCAGAATGAAGGGAAAGGATCTCTCATGAGAAGGAATATTCACAAAGCATCCATGACCAAAAATGAAGTGGGTGTTTAAAATAAACAAATGAATATGGCTCCTCACAAGAATTCACAAGACACTATGAAGTAGGTGTTGGAAATTGGCAAATGAATATGGCTCCTCCAAGGAATAATTTTAGAAGGTGAAGATCTCCCTCTTCATCCAGGTCTCAAAATTGTTTCTTTTCCAAAAACTTGGCTACAAAGCACAATGTTGTGGGACCTATAATATTGTGAGATATATAGGACATGATCAAGTACCTTTATGGAGGTATATGGATCAAATTAGGAGAAAGCTTTAGCCATTTCTGCAAATGTTGAATTCAAATATTGAATGTTACATATGTCACAATGAAGGTCATACAACATGAGACTTCAGACTCAACTCAAGATGGTAAAACAAAACGAGACTTCTTATAAATGCAAGAAGATGGAGAATAGGTCAAGAAGGATATTAATTAGATATGTCTCCTCAAATATAATACCTTAATGAAGGCTTCTTTGAGACTATCATTTGAATGAAAACTCAAAAGAGAAATCATATGCAGGTAGAATGAACAATTTGAGGACAACATATGAACATATTTGTTCAAGCAGGAGAAGTAAGGTTGATAGCAAGCATGTTTTATCAAATGTAGTAAATAGGGGGAGACTTCATCATAACCACAAGTACACAAGAAAGTTCAAACACAAACAAAGAGCATTGGAAAGCACTTATGTATTGTTAGGTCCTTATAATACTAATATATTCCCTTATTATTATTTTCATTGTAGCCCCTTATTGTTATTGATGTGCCCATGTTGTCCCCATATTATTATTATTGTGCCCCATAGAAGCCCACTATTTTGGTTGTTGTGCCCTCACATTATTATTGTTATGTCATCTCTGATTACATTATGACCCTTTATACTCCTATATATAGAAAGGAGGTATTTTCATTTTTATCATACAAGAATATTCATTTGTGTAATGTAAAGGAGGGTTCCCCCTTGAATATGCTACTTTTGAAGTCGTTGATCTATCTCTTTCTTCTATTTTGTGAGTTGGTTGCATAACAATTGGTATCAAAGCTTTGGATTCTAGGGTTTCGCTTCTTCAAACAAGTCATCGTGGAATTTTCGCTATAACTATTTTTATACAAAGCTTCAGAAGCTAAAATTAAAACCCATTTGATTTAAAGTCGTGATGGACCCCGAGACCAAATTTCCGATCTTGTATCATTATATTTTCGGATATATGAACTGAGGAAATTAGGGTTTTTGCAGGGTCCCAAATTCGATCTCAAAAAGGTCACCTTGGGAAAATCATCATAAATTTTTCTCTGAGCATCGAATTAAAATTTCATAAAAAGAAAAAGAAATAGAATAGACTATAGTTAGCTGCATATAATTTTCAAAGCCGAAGGTCAAAACAGGGACATGTGACATGTCATACAAGTTTGCTCTATTGAACTAGTCTATAATTAGGTCATCGTAGGAGATTGGACATAAATCTTTCTTGGAGAATAAAATTGTGATAATTCTCATGGGGGTGGAAAGAGGATTTATAGGGATATCACAAGCCAAAATATAAGAACTTGGCAATCATAAATTACATAGTTACGGTCGTTTCAATATCGCACTCATACAAAGCGGAAAAAAAAGAAAAAAAAAAAAAAAACGTGTGTAGTTGTTTTTTAAAATTTGCATAAGTTTTGTTCGAGAAAGTAGTTTGAAGTGATTCAAAGGGAATTGTGAAGCAAAATTATCATTCAATTGATGATCCAAAGAAAGAAAATGGAAACACCTTGTAAGCAACCAAAAATCTCTATTATGACACATGGAGAAGAGGAAGAAATGCAACATGATATATCAAAATTACGAGACCAAGTGCAACAATTTTTGATCTCACAAAAGGAAAATGAAGCTAAGATGGATGGTTTAAAGAATTGAATGGAAGCTAAGATGGATGGTATAGAAGAAAAACTTAAAGGAAACATGGAAGATTTGAAGATAGATTTGACAAAGTTCCTACAAGAAATGATTACTAATGGTGAAAGGGTAGTAAAGGAAATTCATGATGAGAACAAAAGAAATGTTAGACATGATTTCGTAGACTCTAAAGTTGGATTGAAGGCCCACCATGTTCCAAAGATTGATATGAGGAAGTTTTATGGCAAGGACCCCGTAACTTGGATAATACAGATGAAGCAATATTTCGATCTCCATAATGTGCAAAACACACAAAAGCTATGCATTGAAACTTTATATTTGGAAGCCAATCAGTTTGTATGGTATCAATGGATTTTCTCTCTTAAACAAATTGTCACTTGGGAAATTTTTATGGAATAAATGATAGCACATTATGAGGATACAAAAAGAAACACCTTTTTTAGCCAATTGATAAATCTCAAACGAAAGCGTTCAATGGTGGAGCACATTGAGGACTTCCAAAATTTGAATATTAGGGTAAAAGATATTCCAGAGGAGCATAGGATTGATGTGTTCATAGGGACTTTAAAGGATAACATCCAACATGAGGTTCAGCTTTGGGAACCTCATTCATTAGAGAAGGCATTTAGGTTGGAAAGAAAAATTATGCCAACAAGGAAGCCTACCAATCAAAACTATAAAGATGGAAGTGTTGTTGCCCCTAGCTTTCCACAACCTACAAGGTTGACACCACAATGATTGTAAGAAAAAAGAGAAAAAGGGGTTTGTTATAGTTGTGATAGCAAATACACTAAAGGTAATAAGTGTGACGAGAAGAAATTATTTTACATAGATTGTGAAGAGGAAGAAGAAAAGGAACAAGAAAAATCAAAAGAAGAGGATACAAACCAGGAACAAACCCTATAGAAAGAAGAAATGAATCCAAGCATATATTGTAATGCATTGGCTAGAATTACCACTCCTCAAACTATCAAGATAGAAGGACATATCAAGAAGAAAAAAGTAATAGTGTTGATTGATTCGGGCAATACCCATAATTTTATTCATTGTAAGATAGCAAAGGAATTGAATTTCTTCCTATATCTAGCACCAGAGTGTTAAGTGATGGTTGCAAATGGAGGAACCATAAATTGCTATGGAAACTGCCATAATATCAAGCTATCCATGGGATAATATGTGTTGAATAGTCCAATGCTTTACATTCCAATGGGTGACGCTGACGTTGTACTAGGAGTCTAATGGCTACAATCTTTGGGTACGATAACTTTTAATTTTCTAGAACGTTTCTTGATATTTTTTTCAGAAGGAAAGGAATTTGAACTAATGGGTATCACAGGGGAACCAGGAAAGATAATTGACTCTAATGGCATCACAAAGCTTCTAAAGAAAGAACAATGAGGTGTAATTGCACAATTATGTTTGCTAGAAGTTCCCACATCGAAATCATCTATTTCTCCATATATCCAAAAGGTCTTGGAAAATCATTCTAAGGTATTTTAGAATCCCAAAACCCTCCCACCTATTCGTGATCATGATCATGCTATTCATTTTATTCCAGGAAGTATTCTCCAATGATCAGGCCTTATAGATATCCCTAATACCAAAAGAGTGAAATTGAACATATGGTTGCAGAAATTCTAGAGGCTGGTATAATTAAATTATTCAAATTTCTTTCTCTTCTCTAGTAGTATTGGTGCACAAGAAGGATGGATCATGGCTTATGTGTTCGTATTATAGGGAGCTCAACAAGCTCACTATTAAAGATAAATTTCTCATTCCTATCATTAATGTATAATTGGATGAATTACATGGATCAATTTACTTCACCAAGTTGGACCTTCATTCAGGATATCATCAAATCATAATGAAGACTGAAGACATTCCGAAAACAACCTTTAAAACTCATTAGGGTCATTATGAATTTTTGGTCATGCCTTTTGGCCTTACCAATGCACCTTCTACATTTCAAGGTTTGATGAATTCCATTTTCAAACCCTTCTTTAGAAAATTTGTGTTAGTATTTTTTTATGATATACTAATCTACAACAAGTCTTGGAAGGATCATGTTCAACACATTTATAGAGTTCTCAAACTATTGGAGGAGAAACAATTATATGCAAAAACCTCCAAATGTTTCTTTAGAGTACAAGAGGTGTAATATTTGGTTCATATTGTATCTCATGAAGGTGTCAAGGTCAACCCTAGCAAAATTAAAGCCATTAAGGAATGGAAATCCCCACATCCATAAAGCATCTGTGAGGATTTCTCAAGTTGACATGGTATTATTACAATTTTGTTAAGAATTGTGGGAGAATCGCAACACCTCTAACAACATTACTAAAGAAAGATGCATTTTATTGGACTCCAGAAGCAACAAAGGCCTTTGAACATCTTAAAGAGGCAATGTGCCAAGAATCGGTCTTGGCTATGCCAGAATTCACAAAAACCTTTATTGTGGAATGTGATGCCTCAGGAAATGGAATTGGTGTTGTTTTAATGCAAGAAGAAAGACCATTGCTTTTGAAAGTTGTCCAATCAAAGAAAAGTATTTACACAAAGCTATTTATGAGAAGGAAATTTTGGCAATACTACATGCACTTAAGAAATGGAGACCTTACCTAATAGGAAGACACTTCAAGGTAAAAATAGATCATGATAGTCTTAAATTCTTTTTTGAACAAAGATTATCTTTAGAAGAGAAGCAAAAATGGGTCACAAAGATGTTGGGTTATTACTTTGAAATCATCTACAAAAAGGGGAAGCAAAATGTTGTTGTAGATGCACTCTCAATTAAGGATGAGGATGTGGAAGCAATTTTTTTCTCCATTTCTATTATCTAACCAGATTGGATAAATAAAGCAAGGGATGAATGGAAGAATGACGAAGAAGTGTGGGCACTCATTCAAAAGTTGCAGCAAGATCCCAGTACATCTGATACATTTAGCTGGAAAAATGATTTGTTATGGTACAAAGTTCACTTATATCTCTGTAAGAATTCCAAACTCAAACAAAAGATTCTTCTGGAATTACACACCTCTCCCAGAGGAGGGCATTCAAGATTTTTTAAAACTTACCACCAAGTTAAGAAGGAATTTTTTTTGGGATTGCCTTAAATTTGATATTCAAAAGTTTGTGGTGGAATGTTTGGTTTGCCAACAAAATCAAGTTGAGACAATTAAGACCCCAGGCCTATTACAACCTTTATCCATTCCAAGTCAAAATTAGGAGGAGGTTTCAATGTATTTTATCATAGGTTTACCCAAGTCCGAAGGAAAGAGTGTCATAATGGTGGTAGTTGATAGACTTACAAGTATGCACACTTTTCTGCATTATCTCATCCATTTAAAGGAAGTACAATTCCTACTGCATTTATGGAAACAATTCAAAAGCTACATGGAAACCCAAAGATTATTGTAAGCAACAAAGATCCTATTTTCACTGGAAAGTTTTGGACAAAGTTATTTTCTTGTCTATGTATTCAATTAGCTCAAATCTCATCTTATCATCCTCAGTCTTATGAGTAAACTAAGATAGTGAACAAATGTTTGGAAGGATAGCTTCGTTGCTTTGTATATGATAAAAAGACATAATGGGTCAAATGGTTTCCTCTGGTTGAATTGTGGTATAACACTTCCTTCCATACTACACCAAAAATGACCCCATTTATGGTCCTTTATGGATATCGTCCATCGTCCATCACATCATATTTAAGAGAAAATTATAAGGTTCAAGTAGTGGAACATCACATCGAGCATCAATAAAAAGTTCTCCAACTCTTAAAGGATACCCTGACTTTGGCACATGATATAATGAAACAACAGGCAAATCAACATCATAGCGAAAGAAGTTTTGATGTAGGTGATTGGGTGTTTCTACAATTACAACCATACAAGCAAATGTCCCTCAAGCAAACTAAGAAGGGTGATAAATTATCACCAAAGTATTATGGTTCGTACAAGGTGTTGCAAAAGTTGGTATTATGGCATACATATTGGAACTTCCTTAATCTTCCCAAGTGCACCCATTTTTCCATGTTTCATGCTTAAATAAGGTTATAGGTGACAAGCTACCAGTTCAAACAATATTTCCAAAACTTTTCGAGGAAGGAAAAATCATATTGGAACCTAAAGTAGTCAAAGAAATAAGAACTTGATAGCTACGAAATCGATCAATTTCAGAGTATCTTATCAAGTGGAAGAACTTACCCATTGAAGATTCCACATGGGAGGATGATAATTTTATACAGAAGCACCCATAACTACTTAAGCGTTGAGGAAAACACCTTTTTGAAGGAGAGGGGCATGTTAGGTCCTTATAATACTAGTGTCTTCCCTTATTATTATTGTTAATGTAGCCCCTTATTGTTATTGTTGTGCCCATGTTGTCCCCATATTGTTATTATTGTGCCCAGAAGAAGCCCACTATTTGTATTGTTGTGCCCTTACATTATTATTATTATTTCAACTCTGATTATATTATGACCCCTTAGACTCCTATATATCAAAGGAGTTTTTGTCATTTGTATCAGCCAAGAATTGTTCATTTGTGTAATGTAAAGGAGGTTTCCCCGTCAAAGACGCTACTTTTGAAGTTGTTGATATATCTCTTTCTTCTATTTTGTGACCTGGTTGCATAACATGTATGAAGGAAACTTCATGTTCACATGACAATTTAGGGGGAATTAGAGAATGCAGATATGATAGATACTTATCAATGAAGGAAACATGGTCTCAATGGGAGACTTTGAAAGTGTAGAGGGAGAATTAGACCAAGTCCACAGGAAATCACATGATTTTAGGGGGGGAGACTCTATCCATATGGTAGCATGATTATATAGTAGTCGAAAGGCAACATAATTCATATATGTCCATAGGATCATACAAGAACTTGAATAGCTAATGGAGTCACCTAGAAGATGCATATTCACACAAAGAATGGTATTTTTGATAGACATTCCTAACCCTTTCCCATTGATGCTAAAGGGGGGTCGATTCAAACATTAATGCAGATATCGATTGAAGGAGAGAAATGTATTGATTGAAGGAGAGAAATGTAAGAATTGATGGGAAGAAGAAAATAAAGAAGTGAGGCATCTTCGTTGTTAGACAAAGTTAATTCTCATAATTATGTGATGGGGAGCTTTGGTGCATATCTAGGTTTGATTGAAATCAATGAGCATAAATGTCTTATGGTGTTTCAATTAATGACAAAGGGGAAGATTTTTGCACCATTAGTGTTTTCATTGATGACAAGAAGTTGTCATTGATTTCAAAGGTTGTATGAGACAACAATACTATCATTCATGGTGCCTAATGAAGCAACAATACCCTCTATAAAGTAGTATTAAATATAAGTTTGTTATAAGATCTCATAAAGTGAAGTTAAAGGAGATTGACATTACTTGAATTTTTTATATAGTTATGGTACCCTAATGACACTATAAATAGTGTGACTGCATAGGTCTCATCAATCCCTTTCCAATGATATATCATTCTCTAAAAAAGTCCTCCTAGATGAGAATTTATGGCCATTTGAAAATAAAAATTAGATGGAGGCCCAAACTAGAGGAAAAGATCTAAATTATTGATATGTTAAGTATTGTGCACCTTTTGGGCACATCCATGGTTCATTGATAAGGCCTACGAGAGATCTTGGTAGAACTTGCATGACCTTGAGCACTATTAAGGAGTGTGTACCTTTGCATTGATCAGACAAGTCCATGAACCAAATGTGAAAGTGGATGGGGGATGATGTCAAGAGTTGCATGACACTTAAAAAACCTCATTGCCCAATAGAATTGTGACACATGGCAAGCATTCATGGGCCAATCTTGTATCAACATGTGGCACAATTTCGTTGAGAAGTATAATCGCATAAATGACACATTGTCATTCTGCCCCTCAACCATGACATGACAACTCAGACATGTGGTAGTCAATCATAGGGATGACATGGTAGCTCTGCCACATGGCAAGTGATTACAAGGGATGAAATGGAAACTTGTATGACATGGCAATGACATCAATAGGATGATGTGAAAACTTGTATGACATGGCAACAACATCAATAGGATGAAATCACACCACCTTATGCTACCAGGTGGTTGGCCCATTTGGCAGTTTTGAGTTAGTGAAAGTCCCAACAATGTGTGACACATGGCACCACTCATGGGATGCCACATGGCATGCTAACATCATGTGGATGACCAATAAACCCTAGGATAGGGTCAAATGGGTGGTCACATGGTCATATTGGACTGAAGTCATGAGGGGTGAATATTGATCTAAAATAATGGTTGTATGGAATGGTCATATGGGTAAGTGTTGTTGGCCTTGTATGGTCATAGGCACAAGGTTTTATGGGAGAGTTATCTAGTCCTATATTCAGCTTGCCATAACTTGGATCAACTGAAATTAATATATATTCAACCAAAATTCCAAATTACATACAATTTAAACCAACAAGTTCATTTATGGTTATGATTTTAACATGGAAATAAGTGTCTAAGTTTTGAGTTCATCCTTATTATTTAGTTCATTGACAGTTTTGATGACATTAGTTTCATTTTAACCTTTGGAAAAAGTACGAAGATAACATTTATAGTTTGGCCACATTTAGTAATGGTTTGGCAAGAGAAATGGTTCAAGTTGTTTTTTTAGGGAGATACTAGTCCATGCATAACAAAAATTAATGTAACGGTTGTATATATAGTGGTGATTTTGTATTATCTTAATAGGGTCTAGCATTGGAAATAGAGGCCATGAAAAAAGGCCTATGGTGGAGGTTAGAGTCTAAGCATTGTCAATGAATGCCATATTCAAACATCTGTAAGTGGATGTTGGTGTCTAGCATTAGCAACAAAGGCCATAGCCAAAGGCCTATGGCAAAGGTATTTGTTTAGAATTAGCAACAAAGGGCCTAGTTAAAGGCTTGTGGCAGAGGTTAGAGTCTAGCATTGGAAATAAAGGACATAATCAAAGACCTCTAGTGGAGATCAAAGTCTAGCATTGGCAACGAAGGGCATAGCCAAAGGCTTGTAGTGGAGATTCAGGTATGACTGATAAAACTAACCAAGGCTGAAGGATAGATCATCCATATTATGGATAGAGGTTATGAATGATATGCCACATATAGCATTGTTTATCAGCAGAGGTGCTAAGGTCGATTGGTCATTGTATTTAAACTATTTTTTTCACCTCAAGCCAAATTGTCGGGCTTGGATGGTTATCTATTGAGATAAATTTGCATCGCTTGATGTAGTGACATGTATTGGCACGTGAGATAAATCACTAGTTTAGTGCTCGACGCATATGAAATAATATATTAACAAAAACAATTCAACAATATGACATTGCAGACACTGTTAGATAGGAGAGTTGGTAGTGTATGTGCGTTGTGACCTTGTTGGGATAGGGTCCCTAGGGTCAGTTTTGGGGTTAGTTAACCGAAGTTTAATATACATTTTTGTAAAATATGTAAAGTCTCCGTGAAATGTGGATGCGGAGTGCACTGGTAGATAGGAGTCAAAGGGGTCTTAGCCCCTTGTTTTGAGTCGATTTTAAGATTCTCCCATGGTTCGTGGACCATGGTATTGTATGGAGGGAAGTTATAAATAATTGAGTCATAGCGAGTCTTAGAGATAAATTAGAATGAAGAATTGTGAACTTTGAACGATTTTTGTTGTTTTCAGCGAGTGCTAAGGCAGGAAGGCTCTACTTCCTATACTTAGGCGATGAAGGGGAAGGCTCCTACAACTGAGTGTGCAAGAGGCCTTGGTAAGTCCGCAGGTGAGTGCGCGGACCCCTGCAATTAAGTGCATAGGGTAGAAGAGTCTGTAATCTAAACATTGAGATCAATAAAGACGGATTTTGAAGAATTAATTTGCAATCTGAGTTTTTCTGTTGATTCTGTTATGTTATATTATGTCGCTCAATCATATGTTTTCATGAAATAATGTATGAATGTTGCGTGAATGGTTGAACCTGTCTTATTTATGTATGATTTAAGTTATTATTTGTGTTCGCGAAGTCAAAGGTTAATTTTGTTATGTTTTCTAACGAATTGGATAGATCTGCGCAAAATTAAATCTAGGGTTATTTATTGATGCATGAAAGTAGGTAATTTGTTTGTTTAAGGTCCACAAAGACCGATCCTAGATCTTCGCAAAGGTCTTGAAGCTATTTTCATAGAATTGCAGTAGCAAGCCATAGGAGACTACCGATCTGTGTGAAGGCAGATATGAACTATAGGATCTTAAGAACCACATATCACATGTCCCTCGATGCAGAAACTTGGTTCTAGCATCCCCCAATACTTCTTTGGGCGAGATTGTAGCTTGTGCTATGTAGGTTTTTGCCGAAAGGGCCAGTAGTTAAGGTTTTGTTAGTTGGCACGAACAACTTTGAACCTAGGTCACACCCCCTTAAGCCAACAAATGGTTCTATTGTCAAGAGCGGGATATATCTGAGAGATGTGTGATAAATGGTTTCCTAAGAAGAAGGATCTTGATAAGTGGATTGATCAGAAATTGCACGCATTCACCGCTCAGGAGAACAGGAGCCTTAAATTACACAAGGATCACTAGTTGCAGATATTTTTGTACATGGATGAGATCGATGCATTCTTCTGCTTCTTCCCTAAAGAACTATACGCGTGGTTTTCTAAATTAGCCGATATTCAAGGGACGTGGAGGCTTGAAGGCCCTATAGTGTGGACTCCTAAACTAGTGCGATGTTTGGAAGCATCAAAAAGAAATATCGCGTAGGCTCTGGATCACTGGGTTGATCACATGTTAGGCTGTTTTGTGACTTATTTCACGATTGATAGGAACATCAGCTATAGTGAAGTGGAGCGAAGGATCTTTAAAGGGATGCGAGGTAAGTATTTGAAATCACTGAATACTTGGATTAAAATCTTGTTATGTGAAAAGAGCGTTTTGCAGTTACCTTGATGTTTGGGGCTACGCGAAGTGGGAGATTCTTTAGGAGAAATGGAGGATATAGCCTAGAATATAGTCTACTCATTGAACCCATTTCAAGCAATGACGAAGGGGCAGTGCTGACTACACTGCGAAGTGTAGTTTAGTTAAGAACACAGGGTATTCTGAGGATACCTCATCCATCCACTCCACCTCCACCTCCACCTCTACCTCATACACCTTCACCTACTCCTCCACCTCCACCCCCACCATTCAACATGGAAAACACGATGAAGATGTCGATTTTTAGAGGAATGGGTACCGAAAATCGAGAACAATTTTGGTTTGTCGCTTATGTTGTTTGGAAAACACAGTAGGTCAAAAACGATAATATTAAGAAAGTGCAGTTTGTTACAGCCTTACAGGATTGGGCATTAACATGGTATATCAAGTATTTCACTGATAACCCCAATGAATTGTTGGCAAATACCCAGCTAGCTTTGAACAAGGAGTTCAGTAAGTCTAAGTCAGAGGCATAGTCGATAATTGAATTCAAGGAAATATGATGGAAGGTTGATGAGACACCATGGAACTTTGATTAGAGGTTGAAATGCATGATCAGGAAGGATAGTATGCAAATCTCAGATACCTAACATCGTGACTGGTTTATAGCATTGCTCTTGCCTCATTTGAGAATACCTCCATCACAAAAAAATAGCAACACAAGCAGAAGCCTTGGAGATCGCGATGAGGCTAGATGCATCGCCTATTCAGGATATGAACCTTGGAGTGCAACAAATTCATTCGCAGCTGGAAAGCCTGCACTTGGAATTTTAGAGCTTGAAGAAAGGAAGGGAAGCTTAGTCAGAGGCATGCATTGAGGTCTGGTGTCTGAAATGTAAGAGCCATGAGCATGATAAGGACAATTGCCTAGTCTTTAAAATATTATTATAGGGGGAGGGCCTATGCCCCTAAAACTAGAGAATAATGTTGGGATGAGCGCAGGAGCTACAATGTGGTGCACTATTTGTCAAGTTATAGGACATCATGGTACTGATAACTACCATCTATTGTAGAAGTTCGTGCAGACCCCATAGCAGTTATTTTTCAATTTTTATAAGTCTGGAGAACACGATGAATGTCATTGTAGGAGTTATGAGCCAATGATGGATAGAACCCCTACCTACAGAATGAAGGAAGAGAACTGGGCTCAGGATCAAGGTGCAAGTGCAATGCGCAGAGGATTCTAAGGTCGAGGATGAGGAAGAGGTGCTGGACCAGGATGAGGACGTGGGCAAGTGATATGCTATAACTATGGCGAAGCAGGGCACTTCACGGGAGATTTTTCAAACCCCACACATCCCTCATGTTAGTATTTTCGACAATTTGACCATTTCATAGAGGAATGTCTAATTCTTATGGCTAATATGCAAGAAAATAAGGTGTAGTCCCAGCAGCCTACTCAGAACATTCAAATGATGAGGGCTGAATCCCACGAAGAGGACCAGAGCATCAATATTGTGTTGAGAAGTGGTATGAAGACTAGTGCACATAAAGTTAAGTAGCCTGAGGAAAATGGATGGGTACACAAGGCTACTGAGAAGGAATTCTACTTTGATCTGAATTGTGCTAAAGAAACTTTCTTGGAAGCAAAGAAGAACTTCGCTGAGGCCTCCACCTCAGGAAGTCAGGAAAAACTGTGAGAGATTAATGCGATGCAAGAATTAGACCGTTCAATACTAGATACCTTTATGAATACTTGTATGAAGCTGTTGCATGATTAGAAATCCGTTGAAGGATTGCAAGACTTAATAGAAAAGTGCCCCAATAAGGAAAAGACCCCTATAGAGCAATGCACAATAAGGAAGATTGGTAAGCATAAGGCATGAACAGGGCACGAGATGAGGTTAACTGTGTAGATAGGTGACCATGAAATGGACCAGGTAATCTTGGATATAGGGTCTGATGTGAATGTCTTCCCTAAGAAGACATGGGAAAAGATGGGGAGACATGCATTTCAATGGTCTCCTATTTAGTTACGCATGGAAAATCAGCAAAAGATTATTCCAATGAGGATCTTATATGGTGTAACGGTGGATATTGAGGGTGCGAGTGCACTGGATGACTTTGAGGTTATTGAAATAGTGGATGATAGTAACCCATACTCGGCGTTGATAGGAATTGACTGGGCTATTGATATGAATGGGGCAATCAATTTGAAGAAGTGGAAGATGTCGCTCATGGTTGTAGTGTCACTAGACCCTATAGAAGGATCACGTTATACTAAACCTGTGCACGACTATGTAGAAAGAGACAATGATCTAGACCAGATATACAAGATAACAGAGCGAGATGATGATTGGATCAATCCTATAGCCAATGGATGAATTTCATGGGACAGGGATAGCTCCTGCACCTCAGATTCAGATGAAGAGCTTGAACATTGGCAGAACATGTTGCATGAAGTATCTACGCTACGTTGTAATATGATGACCAAGTTGTTGAGGTGTGTCTCAACCGAGGTAAGGAATATTTTGCAATATGATGCCTTAACTAATGTGGAATTGTTTCTGGATGAATTTAAAAGGGAAGTTCCAGAAGAAGATATATTCCAGGCACTAGAATTGGCTCTACGTGCTACGCTTGCCTGTTGGTGGGGTAAGCACAAGTAAATATTTATGAGATGGAGAGAATACAAAAGAATAATGAATTTAAGGTTTGGGTATGATAATATGAGAATGACAGAAAATTATAGTGGGAAGGATGATCCGAGCGATCATTTAACATGATGGACTAAGGCCTGGGGAATAGAACCACAACTAGAATGGGTGCATATCTTTTGTCATACACTAGATACGATCCCAATGAAATGGTATCTAGAAACGAAGATTCGATATGGAATATCTGAATGAGACATTTTAAGGGAGAGTTTTCTATTAACCTTCAACTTCGAAGATGGTTTTGACAGCATTGATGATGAATTACAAGAAATTAAAGTAGCTATATTTAAAATGTCGAAGGAACTGGTAGAATGGACTCATCCAGATTGGAGTAGACACCTTCACCACACGTTGGAATGCTATAATGTGATTGTTGAAGAAGAGGATGATCCGCAGAATATTACCATTCCTCAGACTGAAGGACAATGTGAAGTCAAAGGACTGAAGGTGGTGAACCCGTATATATCAGAGCCTTTGAAAAATTTAAACATTGGATTTGAAGAAGAACCTAAGTTCGTGAAGGTAGGAGACTATTTGGACGAAGATACAGTTGACAATGTAGCTGAGCTACTGTAGATTTGTTCCCAACAAAGTTTTCACATTTAAAAGGGATTGTCAGAGATTTAGGTGTTATGAAGATCACGTTGAAATTAGATGTGAAGCCTATTAAGAAGTGACCTTATCGAATGAATCCAAAGTAGAAGGAGAAGGTGTGCCTAGAACTGGATAAAATGTTGGACGATGGTATTATTGAGCCAGTAGAAGAATCAGATTGGTTGAGCCTAATGGTGGTCCAAGAAAAGAAACAGAAGGGCGAGGTCCGCATATGAGTAGATCTGTGAAAGTTGAACGATGCTTGTGTGCATAATCCATTTCCAACACCGTTTACTAACGAAGTGCTAGAAAATGTTGGTGGATAGGAGGTGTATTCATTCACTGATGGGTTTTTGGGTTATCACCAAATAAAAATCACGCTGAAGGATCGAATCAAACAACCTTCACAACTGAGTGGGGTTGCTTCCAATATACAATTATTCCATTCGCATTGAAGAATGTGCCTGCAAATTTTTCCCGGTAGTGATCTTGACGTTCAAATAATTTATTCATAAGTTCCTGGAAGTATATTTTGATGACTGGATTGTGCTTGGGTTGGTAAAGAGGCACATTACAAGTATGCGCCTAATGCTGGATACATGTCGAAGGTATCAGATCACACTGAACTTGAAAACATGTATATTTTGTGTGCCTTTGGGATTTTGCTTAGGCACATTGTATGTAAGCAAGGATTTATGGTGGACCCTATGAAGATTGCCATTATTGTGAATTTGGAACTGCCTACAAATGTGAAACTACTATGCACGACATTGGGACACACTGGGTACTATAGGAAATTTATCAAGGCGTATGCCCAGATAACCACGCCGATGGAAAAATTGTTAAAGAAGGATGCAATGTTTTGATGGGATGAATATTGTTAGCACAACTTGGATGTCTTGAAGGAAAAAATGGTGACCATTCCTATCTTGGTGTTCCTAGACTGGAAAAAGGAGTTTCATGTGCATGTTGATGCCACATGTATTGCGCTAGGGGTAGTATTAACACAAGCAGTTGACAAAGAGATTGATCATATGATATCTTTCATGAGTAGAAAGTTATCCAAAGCTGAGAAGAATTACTCCGTGATAGAACGTGAATAGTTGGCAATGGTCTATGTGCTGCAGAAGTTTAGACATTATTTTCTAGGTTGACATTTTAAAATTTATACAGATCATTTCGAGCTAAAGTACTTGGTCAATAAGCCTGTGTTGGGGGGGGGGGGAGATAGGTCGAAGGTTACTATTGTTGTAGGAGTATGAATTTGAGGCGATTGTGAAGTGTGGAAGGCTGAATGCAGGTCTAGACCATCTATCAATGATTGAAACAGGTGAGGAACCAAGTAGTTTGGAGGAAGGACTGCCAAACATGAAGCTCTTTGCGGTGCACATTGCGAACAATCATTTTGCCAATATCATTCAGTTGTTAACAATGGGAATAACTCTGGAAGATTATTCCACTCAACAAAAGAAGTAGTTAGTAGTTTGCATTGCGGACGTTTCGGTAATTGTGGGTCATTTTTACTGGATGGGGTCGGGTGAGATATTGTGAAGGTATGTTATAAATTTTGAGCATGCTAGTATCCTAGCTGAAGCCCATGGAAGAGTGGCAAGAGGTCACTATGCAGGGAAAGTGACCGTGCAAAAGATTTTTCCTGTTGGGTTATGGTGGCCAACCAACTTACACAAGAATTCTAAGGCATACTGCAAGGCGTGCGATGCTTTCCAAAGGATGGGACAAACTTCGCGAAGGGACGAATTAACTTTAGACCCCAAGTTTCATTATAGGTATTTGAGAAATCGGCCATTGAATTTATAGGACCTATACCACCACCATGAAAGAAGATGGGCACGCAGTATATCATTACTGCAATTGAGTATTTAACCAAGTGGGCAGAAGCGTAGCAAGGGAAGAATTGTACAGTGGCCACTACTATGAATTTTATATTTGAGTATGTCTCAACAAGGTTTCGATTCTCTAATATTTTTATGGGTGATAGGGGTATGCATTTCCTGAATGAAATGATCAGCATGATGTTGGAAGAATTTCATGTGTATCATTAGAAGAGCACACCCTATCACCGACAGGTGAATGGAATGGTGGAAGATTTTAATAAAATTTTGGAGCATGCATTGACAAAGGTATGCAATGCGTAGAGGAATTACTGGGACATGCGCTTACCTGTTGTAATATGGGCTTATAGGACAACCTTCAAGAATTTGATAGGAAAAACACCATTCAGGTTGGTTTATGGATTTGAAGCAGTAATGTCGATGGAGTATATCATGCCAAGTTTACGGATTGCAACCTTGACTGAGATAGCAGACCGTGAGACCTTGAAGGAACGGCTCGCGTAGCTCATGGAGTTAGAAGAAGACTGATTCCTTGTAGGATTTCACCAGCAAGTGAAAAAGGAACATGAGAAGGCATGGCATGATCAGTATATTAAGCTACACACATTCAGTGTAGATGATTTGGTACTGTTATAAGACAACAAGTTCATGGAGTTTCCAGGAAAGTTTAAGATGCACTAGTTGGGGCCATTTGTTATTAAGGAGATCATAGATGGTGGCGCAATTTAGCTCATGAGGCTGAATGGAGAACCATTCCCTAGAAAAGTGAACAGTAGTAGGCTGAAGCTGTACACAAGGGATCCTGCCCCTATGCGATTACTATATGGTAGTAGAACATTCTTAGTAATCTAAGAAGTTGCAAGAGATTGTGGGACTATAAACTATGTTTCCTGACTAGGTAAAGAACGAAGTAGAAAGGTTGCGCGATGGATAATAGGGGTGCAACAGGTAAAGCTGCGCTACATGAGCTACGCGATGTGGGATGGTGCCACATAGGTGGGTTAGAAAGTAGTCGTTGATGTTACTATTTATGATATGATGCCCAAAAATTAGTTAAGAGGAGCAGGTAGGCGATATTTATGGAGAAAATATTTGGAGATATATTGCAAAAGATGCATTTATTATTAGTATTTTGGGGGAACGGTCAAATTTTAATTCAAATCCTCCTATAAATCACACACGTTGGACCACCGAAGAACACTTTGCATTCTGAGGCTTGTCTGGGTGATTTGCTGTCTAAAGTTTATGACTCATCAATTCTCAAAGGATTTCATGGCAAGCCCAGCATTTGCTGCCTTACCAATGTGGAACCAGAAGGTCATTCTCCAACAAATGACTGCCACCAACCCTGCTGAAGCCGTGAGCATGGAAGTCGTTGTTTCCAATGTGATGAGCCTTAAGATATCGAGTATGGAAGCTACAACCCCTGTTCCTAGCACACTAAGGTCACCGAGGCCAAAGCAATCCAATGCAAAAGAGAAGCAATCAACTGCAAAGGAAAAGTAGAAGAAGCCAGTGCCAGTGAGAATGTCACCAAGGAAGAATCTGGACGTGCGCCAAAAGGAGAAGAAAGACAAACAACCAGAGAAGGTGGTTGACTTAGAGGAGGAGGAATACTAAGGTATAGAGGAATTGGATGCCGAAGAGGTCGAGCCCATCTCACATCTTCCTGACTATATCCCTCTGTGGAAGTGAAGAACCAAAGTTACCAAGGACCCTAACTCTGGAAAATTCACCATTTCAAAACCCTTGTTGCCTAAACATGTGGAATTTGAAGGTCCTACATTAGCGTGCATTCCAGTACTAAAAATGGAGGATTGGGACCTGCCGGACCATGAGAGGTGCCACACTTGGTGACCAACAAGTATATAACCAAAATATACTATGAGGAGACTAGGTTACGCGATTAGAGCCCATTAAGTAGGTCAGAGGTGTTGAGCAGGCTGGACTGTTGCACATTCTATGCGTGCCGCATTATCATCGATCGATTATTAACATAGTGTGTGTGTGTGCCAGCTCCTCGCGATGGTGCACGATGGGTATATATGACTTGGGGAACCCATCCCGATAATCGACATGTTAATCCATAAAATAACGAAGCTACCTTACAAAGGAGTGGACACTGCAAAGGAATTTGGAGGGAAAAGTGGGGAAAAGGAATTAGCAGATAAAATGAAGACAAAATTTGGGCTTGTTAAGAAGTCATGAGGATACTCTCTCCGCTCTATTCAGGACCTAGCAGTGCAATTCGCTCCTCATATTCTGGCGGGAAAAATAATGAGGAAGTGCACGCAGATGAGGTTTTGACACCGGTGTGTCACTTGCAGCACATTGTGCAAAGCGAGTCCAATACAATTGGGCAAAATATCTATGCAAGGAATTCCTCATGAATTCTCGGGAAGCTCAGGAGGAGAGCAAGTCATTCCATTACACATGGCTTCTATTATCTATTACTTTAGTAGCTTGGAGATTGTCAAAGGATAGTCAGTTCCCCTCACACAAGGAAGAGTTACCTGAAGCAACATGGTTCACCTTATCAAGGAGTCAGAAATATTCTAGATCCTCATGGAGATGGACCTTCAGATGGTTATAAATGAGAGGCCATGGTTTTCCTCAACCTTGTTCGAGAAATTGAAGGCCTACACAGAGTTGAAGGCCGATTTCCACAGCATGTCAATCAGAGCACAAAAGGAACCAAAGCATGTATGACACACATTTACCTATTTTGTCTCTAAGATGGATGTGTAGGAGACTGTGTGGTACTGGCCAGTAGAGTGGCATGAACCCACAGGGCTTGATGTGGGCACAAGTAAAGGTGCAGTGAGCTTAGCTACACAGAAACGTAAGGAAGCAGCGTAGAAGGTCATGCACGCGTTGGATGAGTAGAAGAAGAAGGAATTTTCTCCTAAGGCAGCTGCAGAGAAGGAATAGGTGGAGAAAGAGCATGCTACTAAATAGCAGGCTGAGAAAGAACAACAAGATATAGAGGAAGGCAACAAATCATCTTCGTAACACATTGATGAACAAGATCTGTCAAAGTAGGGAGGAGGCGGTGGTGAGGAGCATAACACTCCTTTCACCTTAAAGAGGGATGGTTAAAAAAATATAGGTGGATACGAAAAAAAACATTATTCTGATAAGCAGACACACCTTGACCCGATGGTGCTGACAAAAGGAGATCTCCATGAGATTGGTGACAAGGTAAGAGACATAATGACGGAGGTGTTGCAACAATTTAAGCAACAATACATGAAGACACTAGGGAGTGTCCAAAAGGATCTACACGAGTTTCAAATCTAGGCTAATAGGATTCAAGCTGGCATTGAGCAAGCAAGTCGGGTGCAAGTGATCCTGACACAGGGAAGTGGAACAGTGGCAAAGCTGGAACAGACCCTGGACCTCAAAGTTATACCATTTCTCGAAGGGTCCGTTCACACAAAGTTAGATGAAGATCACATTGTGATTAGCATAGTGAAGGACATGGTGCTAAATTTGGCCATGCCGCCACTCCAGACCCTCCATACGCTGCATCAGGGGGTTTTAGAGGAAGTGAGGATGAGAGAGCAGCATGCTCTCACTATCATAAGTGAGTTTAAGGTCAACAATGAAAATATGTTCATGGAGAAAACTTAGGGGCTGAAGGAAAAGGAGGAGTTGCAGACACAACGTTAGAGCCTGGAAACAATGATCAAGAAGGCCTGCAATTTAGTTCCCAAATTGAACATACCAGAGGATGTAGAAGCCTTAACAAAATTAACGAAATTGGTTGCTACAGTACGGGCATCAAAGGAGGAAGTTGGCAAGGTTACCTTTGACTTCGAAAGGAAGATAGAAGAGCTTCAATTGAATTTGAAGCCAACAACTCCTCTATAGGTACGAGAGAAATGTGGAATAACGATCATGGATGGTACGAACACATTGGATACCATAGTCACAGACTGTGCAACAATGTTCAACACCACTATGGAATTATGGACAAACCTTTAGGAGGACCCAACACTGCAGAAGCTGAACACCGATGTCCAAGAGACACAACAACTATATGATGAGGTTCAAGTGACTACACACACTTTGGCACGAGTGCAATGCCTTAGGAAGTTACAAGAGGGAAATAAGCTACAAGCACACGTGGAAGAATTGCAGTGGAAGGAGGCCCTGCTAAAGGCCAACTTACAACTATGGGTATAGGAAGCTTGTCAGCTTACTCTGTCACTTTAGGAAAATCTTAATGTGCTATAGCAGACTTAGAGTACCATGCGCCTAACAGTAGAGGGCTCAACAATAGAAAAATTGGTCGAATAAGTGCAGCAAGCTGCGGCACAGAGCGCTGCTGAAGTTGCAATGTTACACGTTGAGCTTAGTAGTCTGCCCAACAAGATCGAGGCACCATATGAGTGACTTGAGGGCGAGTCACAATCTTTGTGTTCGGGGCCTATTGGGATAGGGTCCCTAGGATTAGTTTTGTGGTTAGTTAAGCCAAGTGTTTTATACATTTTTGTAAAATATGTAAATTCTCCATGAAATGTGGATGCAAAGCCCGCAGGTAGATAGGAGTCAAAGGGGTCTTAGCCCCTTATTTTGGGTCAGTTTTAGGATTCTCCTATGGTCTGGGGACCACGGTATTGTATGGAAGCAAGCTATAAATAATTGAGTCATAGTGAGTCTTAGAGACAACTTGGAATGAAGAATTGTGAACTTTGAATGGTTTTTGTTGTTTTGGGCAAGTGCTAAGGTAGGAAGGCTCTGCTTCTTGTACTTAGGTGAGGAAGGGGAAGGATCCTACAACTGAGTGCATAGGAGGTCTTGGTAAGTTCACAACTGAGTGCGTGGACCCTTGCAACTGATTCTGCAAGGTAGAAGAGTTTTTAATCTAAACATTGAGATCAATTGTTATGAAACTAGCTCAAGAAAAGATAGAAAAGATAGATCAACGCCTTAGAATTCAGCCTCTTCAAGGGGGAAACCTCTTTTACATTACATAAATGAGCAATTCTTGGATGATTCAAATGATAAAACCTCCTTTCTATATATAGGAATCTAAGGAGTCACAATATAAGCCAGCCGACCTAACAATAATAATATAAAGCCACAAAAATAACAATAGAGGGATTCTA